>PVJO010018916.1:0-35524 GCA_004026905.1 Hystrix cristata | reverse complement strand
TCAGATAGCAACTCGGATTTCATACTTTCCCACTGCTCTGTACCCGCAGCACCCAGTTTGCAGATGCTCGGGGACCTGGGGTCCACTCCGAGCCTGGCTGTTCTGGGCCCCTTCTTGGAACTTGCAGTGGTGTGTAAGTGTGCAGTGGAGGTGGACAAGAACACATCACATCCCATGGCAATAAATGACATGGGAAATGGGGAAGGTGGCAGGGCGTTTCAGTCTTGGGTGATCGGGGAAGCCTTCTAAGTTAAAATTCCTGGCCCTGACACCCCAGTTAGGAAAAAATGGCATTGCAGGGGGGCAAGAGCTAGGAATGAAGGACTCTGGTGAAGCCACAGGGCGTTGGTGTGTGAGAAGCAGGGTGGGAGGTAGGATCCCCAGCAGCAGGGGCAGCATCTACCATGATATTCTGGCTTTGTAAGTTCACCAGGGGCTTGGAACTGCTGTGCACTGAGCCTTCCCTGTGTGTCTCAGATGCAAGACCTTTCCCGAGGGCGAGGGAGGAAGCCCTTCCAAGTAGGATTTGCCTGGGGGAAGCAGAGGGATGAGAGGGCATTGTGACCAGTGGGCCAGTTTGTGGAGTTCCGGGCAGTCAGGGTGGACACATAAAAGCTTGGGCTTCCCCAGACTTGCTCACCAGAGACGGCCTGCCCTGGAGGACTCTTCCTGTTTCTCTCCCTCCTGCGTGCCAGCAGGCTGGCGGCCCTGGTCCTAGCCGTGGGTAGCCCCTGAGCACTGCCCACAGCTTCCGGGCCCATTGGGCAGCCTAACTGACAGAGTTCCCACCGTTCTTTTCAGAGGTCTCCCTGCAGACGGATGTCTACCGTGATGGGCAACCCGAGATGCCACTCAACAAGCAGGCTAAGGTGAGGCTGCCTACTCAAGGGTGCGGGGTGGGCTGAGAACTGCCCCACCTCATGCTCCTGTGGGCACTCTACCCCAAGCTGTCCTGGAGGCCCCTAGGGCCATGGGCGAAGGCTTGGCCCTGCTCCCTGGTGGGCACTGGCACCCAGAAAGTACAGCATTCACTGGTTTCTTTCCAAGCCTAAGTTTCTATCATTGCAGGAAAAGTGGGTCTGGGGCCCCAATGGCTGGGGGGCCGTCCTGCTTGTGAACTGCAGCCCTGCCGATGTGAACCAGGACACCAAGACTGTGGTGTCAGAAGGTAGGACCTTGCCTGTCCCGGCCTTTTCCTACTCCGGCTCCATTTATCCCTCGGCAAATACAGACTCTAGGCCAACATTCCCCTCCAGGTTGATCGAATCCTTTCTTTTTAAACTGGGGATTGAACTCAGGCCCTTGGCCCTGAAAAACATCCCCAACTCTTTGGGTTTTTTGAGACGGGGCCTCACTATGTAGTTCAGGCTGGCTCCAAACTTGTAGCGACCCTCCTACCTCAGCCTCCCAAGTGCTAGGATTACAGGTGTGTGCCACCACATTTGGCTCCCCAATTTTTATTTAAGATTAATTTTTGAGATGGGATCTTGCTAAATTGTAGATTGCCCGGATTGGGCCCAAACTTGGAATCCTCCTGCCTGAGCCTCTCGGAGTGTTGGGATTACAGGTGTGTGCCATGCCCACACCTGGTTTGATCCAACCTTTTGTCAGTTGAGATAGAGTGCTTCTTAGCATGGCACAGTGCTCCAGGTTCCATCCCCAGCAACAACAGCAACAAAAAACTGCCTCAAAGCTCTCTACCTGGGAAGAAAGAGGCCACGTTGCCTCCTGGGAAGAGTCAGCTATGGTGTCGGCTGGCAGTAACTGCCTGGCTGTGAACTTGGGCACACTAACTTCCCTGGTCTTGTTTCTCCATCTGTGACATGGGGACAAGCTTGCCTCACTAGGTGACTAAGACTGAAGACCTTAAAACGGTGTCGTACAGGAGCTTACTTCTGGGACAGGGACATAGACTACCTTGGGCAAAGGCAGTCCTGGGTCTGGCCCTGGGTGGGGGGTGCGGGTGGGGTTCTGGTCTTGGCGGTAGCAATAGATGCCTGGGGGTTTACACCAAGGCTGGGGCTGAGCCCCTGACAAGCTGAGCGTGTCGGGTCCCATTCTGTGCGTTTGTGGGGACCGAGGGGTGAATGGGGTATGTGGGGTTGGTAGCTTGTCTGTGACTGTGCAGGCGGCAGCAGCAGAGGCCCAGGGTGCAGGCCTGGGTGGCCCGCAGCACAGCAGAGGTAGGGTCCTCTGTGCCCCTTCATGCAAACCCCCTCCCCCACGCTGCTGCTGCTGCTCTGTCTCTGGTCCTGAACCTCACCTTGTTCTTTGCCCAGACATAAAAGATCTGTCCCAGATGACGCTGAACATCCAAGGCCCTAGCTGCGTTTTAAAGAACTACCACTTGGTCCTCCACACTTCCGAGGAAGAGGCCGAGAAGGCCAGAGTCTACCGGCCACATGGTGAGTCCTCTCCAGCTTGGCCTATGCTCCTGGAGTGCTGGGGCGAGCTGCCCGTGTCCCTCCCAAGAAGGTTCCCTGGCAGAATGCCCTGCGGACCCTAAAGAATGCAGATCGGGGGCTGTCATGATTGGACTTGCATCCTCGGGATTCTCTGGCTGCCCCTTCAGGGTAAAGTCTACATACATGGATGCATTATGGTTCTTACAAGCCACTGCTTCCTGTAAAACGGGGGCAAGGGCGCCTAATCTGCAGGGTCCTCATGGCTGGGAGATGAGAAATGCCCTATACAGAGGGGTGACATCTCCTCCCAATAACTCCTGCTGGAGGAATCTTGGCTTCATTCTCCACCAGGATCCATGATATTAAACTCCCAGAATTTGGAGGCCAAGAGGCCAGCGTGGTTGTGGCAATAGCACCTGCATCTCAGCTGCCAGCCCTCTGCTGCCTGCCTCTCTGGAGGCAGGTGCCACGTCCTGTCGTTGGATGGAGGCCTGAAGGGCTTCTGGTATTGAAGACAGGCATGTCCAACTCTGGGTAAATGCCTGTGAAGAGTCTCCTGACTTCCCTTAACTGGCTTAGTTTAATGCCTCGAAGTTTCTCAGCTCAAGGTTTAACTCGGCTCCTGGAGCCATACACCAGTGTGCCACCTTCTTTTAAAGCCACACTTGGCCTCAGCATGGTGGTGGAGTGCTGTGGTTTATGATGCATCTGTCCTTGGAGGGGGGACAGCATTGGAGCTATTTGTGCTCGGGGTCCTGGGCACACCATCTTCCTCTCCAGCTGTTCTGTGTGCCAGAGCTGGACCTGCAGGTAACCTGGGAAAAGATGGCCCAGGTTGGGTGGGCTCCAGACCTGTGGGTTTGGAATGAGCCTCAGAGTCCTGTGGGTTTGGGGCTGGTTCAGGATATGGGGGCTACTCTGGACCCATGAGACCACTGGCTCTGGACAACTTGGAGGCAGGATGGGCCAGGCTAAGTGGTCCTAGGAGGCTACCGACTCATGTAGGCCACTAAGGGTGCTGTTTCCTGTGTCTCACAGTGACTACCCATTTCTCCTGGAAAACACTCAAGAATCTAAAGTAGGAAACCCCTTTACCAAGCCCTCTGGACAACTCCAAAGTGTACTAAAGCTTGAGAGCCTCTGGTCTAAAAGATTATAGCAAAAAGAGTCTGAGAAGTGGAAAGCCACAGAAAAAGGCTCTAGAAACAGGCTAAGGACACCTCGGAAAGACTGTGGTAGGCCATGGTAATTGTTGTTGACAGGCCAAGATGCCAGGAGGAGGGGAGAGCTTCCTGTGACCACAGTGAGTCCGGTGGGGCAAATGTCAGCGGAAAATGGGCAGGCGCAGGGGACATGTCCTGGGGGAAGAGATGTGGGGTATATGGTGTGGGGGCTTCCGAAGGTGGCAGGACACGGGTGGGACCAATGACAGTACAGGTGAGCCAGGCTGGAGCAATCCACAGAATGAGGATGGTAGTGAGCTGCAGTGAGGAAGGGGTACGTGGGGTCCAACCATCAAGCACAGCCGTTGTGGGAGAGAACTGGAGCCGGAAGCAGAGGCACTAGGGAGGGACTCATTCTCCTTTTAGAACGGGAATATTTAACCTGCACCTTTGTATACGGGCAACATCTAGCTGCTGCTGGACTTTTTTTTTTTTTTTTTTTTTTTTTAATAACAGGGCTCACAGCTAAAACTTGTCTTGAGTCTCGGACTTGGACTTTTCAGCAAAACTGGAACTGTTGGGACTTGGCAACTTGGAGATGGCCTGAATGGATTTTGCATAAAGAGATATGCATGAGTGTTTGGGGGCCAGTGGCAGAATGCTAGAGTTTAGATGTCCCCCAAAGCCTCATGTGCTCATAGGCAGATCTTTGGAAGGTGACTGGGTTGTAGGGCTTAATAGCCGACTTGTTCTTAGGAGGTGGGGCCTGGTTGGAAAAGTCGGTCACTGTGGGCGTGACATGGAAGGTGAGATCTCCCTTCCTGGCTTGTCCTTTGACCCTCTGCTTCCTGGCTGCCATGGAGTGAGCAGCTTTCCTCCACCCAGGCCCTCCACCATACCTTCCTGCCATGGGGCTGGCAAATTGGGTACTAAAAATGCGAGCCAAAATAAACTTCTCCAGGAAAGTAAGATGCCACCCACCTTTGCGCACAGTGTTTTGCCTTTGGCCTTTGTTGCTGGAGATGGTGGCACAAACCTGTAATTCTGGCACTTGGGAGGCTGAGGCAGGAGAATTGCTCACCTCCTACCCCCTTACCCTCCTGAAGCTCCATCTGGCATCTAACTTGAGGAGCAAGCCTTGTACAGCTCGACTACTCCAGTGGCTGATGGTCCCTTCTCCCTTTGACCTAGGAGACCCCTCTGGCACTTTTCAGATTGTGCTGGGACCTGGCCATAACTCCTACACCTTTGCCCCTCTGGCGAACCTTGAGAAGGAAACCCTCTATGTGGAAGCACTAGAGTTCCCGTCTGCCAACTTCTCGGGCCTGATCTCCTTCTCGGTCTCCCTGATTGAAGACCCTCCAGTCCCAGTATGTTATCAAGTAGATAAGAAACCCTGGGGATGAGGTGGAGGAAAGTGTGTCCCAGAGTTGGGTAGGGGGTCATGCTGGTTTCCAGAGAAAGCTACGAGGGTGGTGGGACTGGTGGTGGAGGCCCAGGGGTGCAAAGCGAGGGGGAGATGTGGAGCCAGGTCACTGCCCAGACCTTGTCTTGTGTTACAGTCAATTCCAGAGACTCCGGTATACAAGGACACTGTAGTGTTCCGGGTAGCTCCCTGCATCTTCACCCCCAGCACCCAGATGCCACTGGAGGTGTACCTGTACAGGTGAGAGGCCCTCGGGCTGCTGGCAGGCTTTTCCCCAGTACCCGCTCTGTGTACGCAGGGCTGGTGGGTAAAGATGGCTAGATGTCGCCCTGGGAGCATACCCCTCCTTCCCAGTGGCTTACCCCAAGACCCTTCTCTGATGCGTGCTTGAATGCTACTGAGGCTCGGGGTGGACCACTGAATGAAGCGGTCCCCCAGCCCTGGTTGGGGTGGGCGGTCACACAAAGAGTAAAGTTGCAGATAGTATCAAGTGCTACAGAGTGAGGAAAAAGAAGTAATGGTGGGCATGTTGCAGAGAAAGCAAGGGGGGTGCCTGGCTCTCTGGGCTAGGGAGTTGGGGGCAAAAGGAATAGAGCCTTTGGGCCCGTGCGCCAAGGCAAAGCCTCGGGTTGTGCTGTACCAGATGCCCAGGAACAATGCCCGAAAGCTACCCGTCTCCTGGCTGCCTGTGGTGGGAAGGTAGCAGGTTCCCCTGTTGAGTGCCCCGGTTCCTCTGTCTTGTTGCTGCTTTTAGGGTGGCATCACATCTTTGTACGGGCGGGGGATGGCTAGTTGCTAGGCCTGGGGAGGAGAGCTGCCATCCAGGCCAAGCTGTCTGTCACTTGGGGGGTTCAGAAACCACCTGAGCCATTTGTACCCACATGCCAGTGGTCTGCAAGCAGGCCGGTGACCGGCTCTGTGTGGCCATGTGCTGAAGGAGAAGGATCCTGGGGACACAAGTCGGGGTACAAGTGAAAGGCATGAGGCTCAGGCCGGAGTGGAGGGAGCCTGGCGGCCACTCGGTGTCTACTGCAGGGAGAGCTGTTCAGCCCAGCTCTGCACTAGCCGCCTCCGCGTATCGCTGCCACTTCCTAGCAACTGCCTCAAACAAGGGCTGTTCTATGAGGTGGGTGGCAAAAATGATGCTAATCAATGAACCAGCAGAGAGGGGAAACCGGTAGGGGGCTGCGGTCAGGAACTGTAGGAGCTCGGGTGGCTGGATGGGCACATAGTCACACTAGCCACGTGAGATACAAGGACAGCTCGCCACCGTTCAAGTCCAGCAGGACAGCTGAACAGGGGCGCTGAGGCCCTCTTCCTTTTGGGTCCTTCCTTCCCGTCAGCAGGGTCCTCTCTCCCGCTGTTCTAGGGCAACTTTTTTGAGTTCTAGGGAGGAATAATGCAGGACCTGGGTCTGTTCAGGGCTGGGGTTTGGCCAGGGAGGGAGCCTGGGACAGAGGTCGAGGACGTAGTTACCAAGAGGCGGTGGACAGTCTATGCTGGCTGTGGAGGGAGGTGGCAAAACGATGATGGGAATGACAGTAGTCGAGAGCCAGGGTCCCAGTGAGGTCAGGCTACTGGCTGGAGGTCAGGACAGGATGCCAGATCGAGATGTTGGAAGTGGGGTGGCCATCAGGAGAGGGCCTAGAATGGAAAATGCCAGTTTGAACAGCTGTGTAGCTCTCAGTAGAGCACTTGCCTAGCATGCTGTGCCCCGAGGGAACAGTGGGTCTGTCCACCTTGTGGGAGAGAGTGCTCTGCCCTCCCAGGACACAGAGGTCCCAGCCACAGGGACCTGGGTGCCCTCCCTGAGCAGGCCGATCTCCCTGCAGAGACATGCAGATCCAGGGCTTTGTGGATGCTGTGACTGTGCTGAGTGAGAAAACGGACAGCCAGGTGGCATCTGTCTATGAGGACTCCAACCGCCTGGGCAGGTGGCTCCAGGTAACAGCCTCCCGCAAACTGACCTGTGTGGGAGGGGAGCTCACGCCCCGAATGAGGACTTTAGGGCTGCCCGTAACCTTCAGGGCAAACCCGAGCTCGGCAGTGGCATCTTCGCCTCTCGGGCCTCAGTGGAGGTGCAGGGTGAGGTGACTCACCAGAGTACGAGCCTCGGGACCAGATGCCCTCCCCCTGCCTCTAGTGGGTCCGCCTGCCCCAGCCTGGCACCAGGTCCAGAGCCAGTTCAACTTCAGTTCTGGGGTGCCATTCTGCCCCGTGCTCAAGCAAGGGCCACATGCTGGGTGTGCCCCTCTAAGGCTAGAGAATCCAGGATGGGACGGAGGGCGCCCTGCTCCAGCAAGGCTGCAACTGAGTGTTAGAAGATGGGACAATGTGGCGAGTTACTACAACTAGTCTGTGTAGGTGATCGGGAAAATCCTGATGGCCCTTGGGGAAGGAGGTGCCGGCACGTGAAGCCTGCAGCTGTGGGCAGGTTAGAAATGGAGAAGAGTGACAGACACTACACGTGGCCACGTCGGTGAACAGAGGTCAGAGCTTGGCAAGAACTGCTCTGTAGTGCAGGTTGGAGGACAGACGAACCCCAGCAAGAGAGGATGAGGTTAAAAGCAACAAATTGGGTGTGAAAGAAAAGTGGAGGTTGGATGTGGTGGCAACATACCTGTAATTACGACTGGAAGGCAGGCTGAGGCAGGAGGATCACAATTTCGAAGCCATCCTGGGAAACTAGGCAAGATTTTTGTCTCAAAAGAGGAAAAAAATTGGTTTAGGTTTTAACAAGCCCTCTGGCCAGGTTGTAGGAAGCAGATGTGGGCAAGGGGAGGCTGGCTGGGATAGGAAGAAGTCCTAATGGCCGCTCAGGGTACCAGAGATGAGGTGACTCGGATCATGTGTGAGGTAAGGCCAGCAAGGCTTGCCTGTTTGAGCGGGAAGGAAGAGAGAAGAATCTGGATGACTCGAATTTCAAATGCCAAGAATGAGAACAGGTCAGGGAAGGACAGGTTGGACACAAGCAGGAGCTGTTGGAGTGAGATGACTTCTGTTTGTCTTCTGTCTCTTCCAGGACGAGATGGCCTTCTGCTACACCGAAGCTCCCCACAAGATGACGTCCTTTGTCCTTGACACCCCTCGGGCCACCAGGCTTGATGAGTTCCCCATGAAATACGCACTGGTGTGGGGCTTGGTTTAGCTGATCTGAATACAGTCCAACCTCTCGGGCCTGGTGTTTGCCCGGAAGTGATGAGGTCCCCAGGGGAGAGTGCAGGTGGCCCTGGGGGTGGGGGGAAGAGGATGTGAGTTGGCTGATGGCCTAGATGAAGGGTAAGATCAGGGCTCACTGCCACCCCTCCTAACACCCCTGCCCCCTCTGGGTCCCCTTCCAGAGCCCTGGTGTCAGCTACATGATCCGACCCATCCAGGACCATACAGTGGCCAGTCTGGATACCATCGGGAACCTGATGGTGTCCCCACCTGTCGAGGCCCAGGGGAAGGAGTACCCTCTGGGCAGAGTTCTCTTCGGCAGCAGCTTCTACCCCAGGTGAGTTAAGAGGTCCAGCGGTGACTAGATGCCTCCAGATCAAAGAGCAGGCTCTTGGCCAGCCATGAATAAGGCGTTTGAGTACCTGGCTCATGTAGGAGAAGCAAACTGTTCGTTCTGTGGTGATTCCAGGGTTTAAATTAAAGCAAGCTAAATTCAACTAGCCCACTGAGCATGCAAGATTCTATCTGCACGAATGTGTAGTTGGACGTCTTGGTGGCTGTTTACCTAAAGCCTGGCCATCCTGTGTCCCAGATTCGCTCTAGCTGTACAATTGGGCTCTCTCCCTGGCTGGGCCGGGGTCAGGGATTCTTAACCACACCATGGTGGGTCGGAGCAGCCAGGCCCACTCGGGCTGCGCTCCCATCTCCCTTCCAGTGCCGAGGGCCGGGCCATGAGCAAAAGCCTCCGCGACTTCCTCTACGCGCAGCAGGTCCAGGCGCCTGTGGCTCTCTTCTCAGACTGGCTGATGACTGGCCACGTGGACGAGTTCATGTGCTTCGTCCCAGCGGATGACAAGGATGAGGATGCAAAGGTCTGTGCCAGGGGCATCTTATATTGGCAACCCTCGAAATTTTCCGGAAGTGGGTGCCTTCTTCTGACTCTGGGGCTCCATTCCCAGGGCTTCCGGCTGCTCCTGGCCAGCCCCCGTGCCTGCTACAAGCTGCTCTTTGAGAAGCAGGAGGAGGGCTATGGAAACGCCATGCTGTTCGAGGGCGTCAGGACTGACCGGCTGTGCTCCAACAGTAAGGGACCCCTCCGGGAAGGTGGGCTGGCCCTGTGCCCGGGTGTCTGTCCACAGGTAGCCTTTATCCAGTCGTCCTCAGCTGGAAGGACCTGGGGATGCTTGAGAGAACAGTGGGGCAGCCAGGTGGCTGCAGAGGGAATGGACCCCAAGGTGGGCTGGGGACAGCTGCTGGTGATGCCGGGGTCTGGCCACCCTTGGGGTGCTGTACCAAGTACCTGGGCACTTGGGCCTCCTGGGAAGGAACACACAACTTTTCCCAGAAAATGGGTCAGGGTGTGGGGATGTTTTTTTTAGAACCTCAATAACCCACAGTGTGGTCCAAGGACCAGTGGCCTCTATGGTGGGATCCAGGGGCCTCCTGGCCACCGGAGCACTGTAGAAGTTGGTGTTCGTTGAGCGTGGGCCACGGCCCAAAGACTTTGTGTCACCTCAGGGCTGGTGACTGTAACTTGGACATTCTGAAGGTTGGGCAACTGGGTATGAAATGAACATAACCTGGTCAAAAATCACAGGCAGGAGGAGCCAGGCTACACAGCTCCAGTAGTGCAAAGGTATCTCCCAGATGAATGAGTGTTGCTGGGGATTTAGCGCAGTGCTTACAGTACCTGCCTCACAAGCACAAAGCCCTGAATTTGAGCCCTGGCAGGAAAAAAAAAAAAAAAAAAAACCTGTTGATGCCGAAATGAATGAGGGCGCAAGTGGTCCTGCTCATGTGTTCTAGGCTGCCTCCCTCAGTCCAGGGACAGTGGCCCGTGGCAACAAGTCCTGCCTGGGCTCTCAGGTGTGGACCCTGGTCAGTCCCTAGGTGTGAGACTAGGGACTTGGGCGGGCCTGTTGTCATCACCTGCTGGCTGTGCCTGGCTCTGGGCAGTGAGTATAGCCCCTGCCAACCCTGACTTGCCTGTTCTCTTCTCCCTCCTACAGGAAGGGAAGCCAAAACCATCACTCAATTTCTTGATGACGAAAGCTTAAGACATCAGAATGACTATGTAGAGGTAGGAGACCAGGGTGTGGAGACTTGTCCCCAAGGAGGGTAGCTGCCAACTTCCTCTCTTTCCTCCAAATTGTAGTACAGGCTAGATCCAGATGCTGGGGTGCAGGATGAGGATGGGGGATGGCATGTCAGGCACCGGGGACAGTCTGCTTGTTCCATTGTTTCCTACACTGGGTGTCGGGAGCACGCACCTGGCCCTCTCCAAGTTGCCGGAAAGGCCCTGACACTCTGGCCAAGCTCCCAGCTGAGGCCCAGGCATATCATGTACGCTGCCCCCTGGAACCTTGCGGATATGAAGTAGAACCCAGCCTGTGTACGAGGGTAGGGAGGCTCGGGGGAAGCGGCCCTGGCCTGTGTCCAGGTGCACACCCAAGTTCATGCTCTGCTGGTCATGCTGCTTAAGCTGCCCACTGTGCACCTCCCAGGGAGCAGTGACAGAGCTCAGGCCCCTGGCAGAGGCCTGCCAGCTATTCCCAAGAAGCTCTTGCTATCAGACTCAGAGATTGTGCAGGGCCTTCCTTCTTGGTGCTTCCTGGATGAAGTGGTTGTTGTCACAGCAGTCCCTTGATGGCGATCAGGGCCACTATGCATCACTGGCTGCAAGAAGCAGAGTGCCCAGGAGCAAGGATGGGGAAGCCGAGGGATGGAGAAGGGGGCTTCCTGTCCAAGGTCCCAGAGTGGAACTGCTTTGCTCTCTGGGTTCTCTCGGCTCCTAGGAGCCTTCCGTGCCCGGCAGAGTAGTGCCCTGACTTCTGCAAACCAGGGAGGGCCTGGCAGGGCAGTTACTGGATGGGTGTGGCCACCCGGGTGTGATGGTGGCGAGACCAGGGAGCTGGCCAGGTGCTGGCCTCAGGTGGTCTGACTCTGGAGCCTTCCTGAGGAGGGGAGAAGTAGAGCTCTGGGCTGGGGGGCTCCTCGCTCCAGGCCGGTTCCCACTCTGGGCAGAAAGGGCCCTGAGATACAGTGGATCCGGACAATGGCTGCCCCAGAGCTGCCTTGCCACGGGGTCCCGACCTCGTAAGCCCAGGCCTTCTCTGAGCCCCTCTTCACTGAAGGAAGGGCGCTGCACCCGTGGTGGGTATCAGAAGGCTGGCACATCCCCCAGGTGCCTGGTGCGTGGTGAGGGTGTAAGGATGGCAGCTGCTTCAGGCTATTGTCCACCTTCAGCACAGGGGGACACAAGTGTCCTAGTGCCTGACAAGCTGGCTTCTCTCCCACCCCACAGAAGTGCATTCACCTGAACCGTGCCATCCTGAAGGAGAAGCTGGGCCTGCTGGAGGAGGACATCATCGATATCCCCCAGCTCTTCTGCCTGGAGCAGCTGACCAATGTCCCCTCTGACCAGCAGCCCCACAGACTCTTTGCGAGGCCCTACTTCCCTGACATGGTGAGGCCCACAGGCAGCTGGGGTGCAGGGGGAGGTCAGCTAATGCTGCCGGGTCTTGCCAGATGTGTCGCCTTGCCAGACATGGCAAAGGCCTGCAGGGCTCGGGGCACAGCAGCTGTGGTGCCTGTGAGGACATGCGAGGGGCCCCTTCTCTGCCCCTCAGCTGGGGCAGGAGCCCTGTCCTGGGGGACAGGTGAGCTGGACCTGAAGGCTGGATGCTTGCAGGCAGTGACCACAGGCTGGGTGCTTCAGGGTCCCAGCTGGCTCATCCCAACCTGAAGAGACAGACCTGACAAGCCCTTTCCAGAGTGGGATATAAAGTGACTACAAAAAGTCAGGAAGCGGGTAGGGATGGGGACAATGGCCTCTGCTGCATCGGCCTGTGCCAAAGATGGTTGCGTTTGCCTTTTCCCCATACCAGTTGTGACCCATCACAAACATGTCTAGAAGTGAGTTCTGGGGTGCCTGAAGTGATGCTCTAAACACCTGCTGACCTGTGGTCCTGAGGGCTTAGAAGCTGCCCTTGCCAGTTGCCACATGGGCATCTTCTATCAGATTGGTGTAGCTGAGTCCGCCACAGCCCCCGGGAAGGGTCTGCAGGGTGGGGAACAAAGCTGCTTCGAGGTAGGGCTGAGAGATGGACAGAAGTCAGTGGGTGGGACCAGGGTGGGGGAGGACAGTCTAATAGAGACGTTGGCAAGGCCAGATCTTGGCTGGGCAGAATTTGAGTTTTGCTACTGCGAAACATGTTGAGTCGCCGGAAGACTAAGCAGGAACCCATTTTTTTTTTTTTCTTTTGCGGAGATTGATTAGTGATGTCTGCATGGGTTCAGGCCTTGAAAAATAATGCCAGGTGGGTTTAAGCCCATGGCACCCTCTGCCAGAGGAGGGGTGAGGCCTTTCTCCCATGGCTCTGACCTTAACCCTTGCTCACTGTCTAACAGCTGCGAATGGTGGTGATGGGCAAGGATGTGGGGATCCCTAAGCCCTTTGGGCCACGAATCAAGGGCACCTGTTGCCTAGAAGAAAAGATCTGCCACTTACTGGAGCCCCTGGGCCTCAAGTGCACCTTCATTGATGACCTTGACTGCTACCTGACCGATGTTGGAGACTCCTGCGCCTGTACCAACATCCGCCGGGTGCCCTTTGCCTTTAAGTGGTGGAAGATGGTGCCTTAGCCCTGACCCTGGCACAGGCCGGTCCTGCCCCAGCATCACTCGCCCATTATCGCCATGCAAGAGCAGGATTCCTGGCCCATTTGTGGGGGTGGCTGGAGAGTCAAAGCAATGCTTCCCTTGCCCTAGTCACCCCTGTCCCTCAGATCCAGGAGCTCCCCACTCTCAGACCCCTAGGGAGGAAAGGGGGAGGTGGAAAACTGTCTTCAGTGATGTTTACTAAAGAGCCAATAAAGCTCTAGCTGTTCTGAGTGCACTTTGGCAGGCTATTGTCCATCAGTTGTGCTCACTTCAGGGGAGGGCTGTGCTAGCTGCCATCCCCCTGCCTGTGGGGGGCAGAGTCGGGGACTTGCTTAACTCCCAACTTGCTCTTCCTCCTCTAACTTCTTTTAGTAAGTGGTTGGGCCAGGCATGGTAATGCATGCCTATAATCCCAGCACTCGGGAGGCTGGTACAGGATTGCTATGGGTTCAAGGCCAGCCTGGGCTATATGCCAGTAGTGATTTCAAGGTCAGACTGAACTACACTGCAAGACCCTGTGTTTAAAAAAAAAAAAAAAAAATCATTGCATAATCTAAGGAACTGAGTATGTCGGGTTCAGATGCCAGGGTGGAGGAAGAGGGGGGCCTCCCCTTGGGCCTGCTAGTAGCTGGAGGATTCCCAAGAGAGGTGGCACGATGCCCAGTGGGCCACTGGCCGCAGCAGGCAGCGGCTCCTGGTCTCCTGGGGTGGGGCCTGAGAGAGGGTACTGCCAGGCAGGCCAGGGCTGCCTTGAAGCCAGCAGCACCCACTCCAGGACCCACTACCTGTTTCCACCTGTCCGACCACCCTGTGCCGAAGGTACGGAGGTGCTATCAAAGCTAGGGCATCGCTGAGCAGGCTTAACCATGGTGGCTGCTAGCCTATGCCGCCAGTCCCGATGACGGCCCCTCCCTCTATGTCCTTGGGGCAGGCCAGGAGAAAGCCCACTCGGACTCCTCAATGTCCATGGAGAGATGCAGAACTGGGTCCAGGGGTAGCCACCAGGGCCCAGCCCTTCTCTGCTGTCTGCTGGGACCGGGGGACAGGCCCTGTCCTGGGCAATTCTTGGCCACACACAGCTTTCTGCTTGAGCTCCCTGCTCAGGGTTCCTGCAGTGTCAACAGGTGGCAGAGAGCTGGCCAGTGCTCTTGGTTCCAAGGCTGTAGAGAGGGATCGTGCATCCACAGGGTCCCCGTGAGAACAGCAGGTATGCGTGACCCGGCCACAAAACAGCCACCACACTGACCAGGATGGCCAAAGCCTGACACAGTGCGGAGCGGCCGGCCTCATGATCTCGGCCTGCTGGGGAGAACTCTCTCTGCCCAAGAGCCAGCTCCAGTACGGGACTTGCCCAAGAGCAGCACCTGGGACAGCTGGGAACTGGGATCCGATGCCTGAGCTCTGACTAGACTCGGGTCACTGGGGTGATGGAGGAGCTGGGCTTGTGGTTGGTCACAGTTGGGTTTGACTCTAGGAGCTGCTCTCTGGCTTTGGCAGCTCATGAACAGCATCTTGTTAAGCTGCATGTGGTGACTCGGGGCTTCTGGTATATACCATGTAAAACTTTGTCTTACTTGTAGCTATGTCCCCAGTGCCAGCCCGGGGCTCACCCAGGACAGGCTTTCCAGTGAATTTTCTTTCCCCTAAGGCACAGTCTCCCTATGTAGCCCAGGCTGGCCTTGAATTTGTAGCAATCCTCCTGCCTTAGCTTCCAGTGCTGCTGGAATTACAGGTGTGTGCTGCCCCTCCAGTGTATTTTACAGATGTGAGAGAAGGGGCTGGTGATGAAAGGCTACGGGTGCCACATGAACCAATGTGCATTTCCAGATCATTTGGAAAAGTCAAAAAAAATTTTTTTTTTGAAACAGAGGATGCTGGATCCCTTTCTGAGAAGGGGGAGAGGTGAGCCTTGGGAACAGAGACTATCCACTCTCCGGGGTGACCCTGCTGGGTTGCTTCCCTGGGGAACTGGCCCACTCTGACAGCTGCCTGGGGTGAGCGGCTCACTTCCCCCGTGGTGTCAATGACCAAACCCTCGCTCAGGCTTCTCTGGCCAGTCCAGGCCCTGTCCCCACTGGAGAAGGGCCTTGACACTTGGCAAGCTCAACCCTTCCCTCCTGCAGCTCCCAGGTTCCCCTAGCACGGCCCAAGGGGACCTGCTATCAGGAGTCCCCCACACCTGTTTGTAGACACTTGTGGGCCCCGGGTTTGTGCAGCCTGCGTGACACTGCTGCTTTCTCTAAACCGAGCACCAATCAACCCACAGGACTTCCAGTCCTTGCTGACACCTCAGTCCTGCCCCCACCACCTCCCCGCGGGGCCTCTGGTTTGTTGTCTTGGCCCGTTCCCACGGTCCCACCTGTGGGTCCCACGCCTGCACTCCTGTCCTGCCTTCCTAATGAACATTCCCTGCACCAGCCCCAGCGAGAACCACTGAACCCAGAAAGTTCTGGCTGCTCTGCATGGTAGTGAAGCTAAGTCACTGTGGTAGACTTACTGTGGTCAACTTGAGCAGGAATGCCCAGCGGGACTAAGCTGGTGTGGTTCTGGGCGTAGAGGAGCCACCTGAGGATTGTCGCTGACACAGCAGAAAGGAGAGCGGGAGCGGAAGGCAGGGGCCGGCTGTTTCCCAGAAGAAGCTCTGCTGTGGCTGGTTCTCCCGAAGGGGACTTGGCTGTTCCCATCGAAGAAGGATTTCGGGGCCTTGCTGTCATTGAGGATGGCTGCTGTTCGCTTTGGGGGAGCTCTGGTCTTCATCTCTGCTGTGAGGGTCTTACCTTGACTCCAGTATAGATCTCTTCAGCCTTTCAGTGCAGACATGGATGTACTTGGGCCAGTGCCATGGGCTCCCAGCCCTTGGTTGGATCTTTCGGGTCTCTAGTGCACACATAGATGTTCTACACTCTTCTTGCATTTGGCTTGTGTGTGAACATTGTAATGTGTAAATGTCTCATATTAAGTCTGCTCTCTTGCAAACCCTTGACTCTACCAAGGTAACTAATGCAGTCATTTTCGGGAAGCCTTGTGCCCAGGCCAGACAGGTATCCACTGCTGCTCTCACTCATGGAAGCCGAGACACCACCACCAGGCAGCACAGGAGATTCTCAGGGCTGTGCGCCTCCCCAGCACCCCCGTGCCAGCATACAGGCTGCATGTGTCTGGGCTCAACCCGGCTGGGGGCTGCACTGTCCGTCCAGCAGATGAGGATGGGAGCATCATGGGACCTGAGGCTCAAAACACCAGACCTGCATACCACCAAGGCCTCCCCTTGGCCTTCCAGAATGCCCCCAACTTGGCTTTGCCCCCCGGGATTGTGATTTTTACCACTCACTGACCTCCGAATGGGTACCTGGACTGTCCAACATCAATGGACCCGATGTGGTGGCTTCGGAGGTCCCTCTGATGCCGTCATCCTCTGAGTCCATCTGTTCTGCAGGACCCAGGACCCCCTTCCCTGCTCCGCTAAGGACAGATGGTGCTGGCCGGCAAGGCCACCTGCCTGGGAGGGTGGGCAGCAGCTCTGCCAGTCAGGGCCACCCCGGCGCTGCTTCTCCACACCCCGTTCGCCAGCCACATCACAGCCGCAGCCGGCCCCAGCCCTATCCCTCTCCCCAACTGTGGGCCAAAGCTGTCATGAGGGAGCCCCTCTGCCCTTCTGCAGCTCCCAAGGCTGCCTCCTGGGATGTGGCCCCTGCCACATGGGCTCCCCGTCCTCGGAGTGGGTACGCTCCAGCCCATCTCTTCTCTGGGTCTCTCACTCCCCTCTAGGACAGCAGGCGTGGTCAGGCCCTCAGGGCTGCACACTAGCTGGCGTGTGTTCTACATTCAAGCCAACATCTGCTTCCTGGCTATGGTGCCCAGGACAGAGAACTGGCCTCTGGGCGCCCCCTGGTGGGTAGCTGCCACACTGCCCCTAAAGGGCCTGAACAAACCACACCTAGCACACCTAGGGAGGCGCAGAGCCCAGCCCGGCCTCCTGCAGCATGCAGACTGAGCCTTCAGCTGGGCAAGACCTGCACCAAGCCCACTGCTAACAGTGGCGCACCCATGTCCTGCACGCAAAGTGAGACACAGGATGGTCACATGGCAGTTCCGGAAGGTCCGCCATCACTAGGGCACCTGCACGTTTAGCCCAGTGGGAAGCCTGCCGGACGACAGTGACCACCGCAAGGGACGGGCTGTCCCATCCCCTCCCCCAGGCACACTCGGCGCGCTCACTCCCAACCCCTGCGTGCTGCCAGCCCAGAACTAGCGAGCTCCAGCGGCCATGTTCTCCCAACACCCACTCTTGTGGCGTCCTGAGATTTACGGGGACAGGAAGGAGACGGAGCAAAATGGCACACTACACACATTACGTTCTACTGAAAAACACTAAAGCCGAGACAGAGTAAACAATGATGCTGTTTATTTAAAATGTTTACTCCAAGAAATATATATATAAAAAAAAATAAAGACAATTACAGCACTAAACCAGGCGCCTTCGACCAAATCACAACGTCCTCTTTGATTCCCGCCCGTCTAAGCCCCCTTTCGGACCCTCCCTCAGGACCTGGAAGGCTGCCAGACACCGAGGGGCAGCTGAGCCCCTTCCCTGCCCGGCCCTCGGAGCCTCTCAGGAGTGCAGGGCGCCCCAACTCCTGTTCCAAAGGGTGCTCCCCGCGAGGAAGTTCATGTTACAATTCTGTGCCAAAAGCAGAGGTGGGGAGGGCACGGGACATCTTCCCCAGATGGGGTCCTGGATGGGTTGGTTGGCTGCTGGTCTTGGGTGTCACCTGCAAGATCTGAGCCCAGCTCAGCCCGGGGCAGCTCCCAGGCTATCGTGTCCTCAACCTCTGGGTGACCACACAGCTCGAGGGAGACCCCAAAGGTGTGAGACAAGAGCACAGAATGCTAGCCTCGCTCAGGTGAGAGCCGCTCTGGTGGGAGCAGCGAAGGCTTCGGCCCAGTGCACGGAAGCTTGAGGGGGAGGCATCTGGGGGTGGCAGGGACAGATCAGGTTATTCTCTGATGCTGCAGGAGCTTGTCCTGGGGCCACTGTCCAACACAGGGTGTCAGAGATGAGCAAAGACTTGCGCTGGGTCTTAGATGCAGCCCCATCTCCCGTGAGGCTGCAGGATCCACCAAGACACAGCTGTGACCCACCCCACAGGGACAGAAGTTACTGTGAGCAGTGACAGGGTAGTAGGAGGGGGCGGGGAAAGCAGTGACGACTAGATCATTTTTGGCATTTTAACAAGGAGACAATGACAGGCGATAACAACAGCAAAAGCAAAAACAAAGGCTAAAGACCAGTACTGAACTCTCCCATCCACCAAGTCTCACAGCGACCCCCATCTCCCCCAGAAGCACCAGAGCTAAAAATCTATTTAAAGCACCCAAACCAGTCCAGACCCCCGGAAACTGCGAGCCCCAGGCAGCGCCGTCGCCTCGCTTGGTTCCAGGAAAGGCACCTCGTAACTCCCGCAGCACGGTCGGCACGGGGACGGCTTGGGCAGAGGGCACTTGACAGGGATGTGGGCGGGTGGCTGTCTTGGCTTCTGAGCTGACACGCAGAGCAGGGGGACCTCTTCAGGAATCCCAGCTATTTGGTACCAGAGCTGAGCACATGCGACCAGAAAACAAGGTGCGCGGACAGCAGCCCAAGGTGCAGGACAGGGCGGCTGAGGCCAGGTGAGACGGACGCCGAGGCAGCGGCAACAAGCTGGGACGCAGGGGCTGGTCCTTCCTCGCGGGACTGCCAGCTGACCTCCCTCTAACTGAGCAGCGCTAGTGCCAACAAGGCCGGGCTCGACAGGGAGCCATAAAGCCGGCCCCTCGGACAGATACAAACGCTCCCCACCTCTGCGGGCCCCAGGTCCCCATGGTTCCACCACCGCCCGATTCTCATTTGGACTTCTGGTACAGCTAAAGGAGACAGAAATGGCTACACATAAACCCCAAAGCCCCCACCAGGGGGGAGATGGCAGATTCTAAGAATGTTTCAGCCACAAGGCTGTGGAGCTTCCAAGCAGCCAAAGGAAGCAGAGCAAGCGGCGGCTGGAGCCAGTCTGCAGGGCAAAGCGGCAAGTGACCCAGATGCTCCCAAAGCACGCAAGCGTGATTTTGGATGGAGATCGGCCACCAGGGACGTCTTGGCCCAAATGCTGCTGGTTCCCACAAGGGACATTTTTGTTGGAGTAAACGGCCGTTCCTCTCCCAGGCATCACCCACCTGGACCACAATGCTAATTACAACTGGAATGGGAGGTTTGGGGAAGCATATTCAGGAGAGGAAAAAAAAAAAAATACAACTTAAAAAAAAAAATCTAAATTGCTCAAAGTTTCTGCCTCTTTTGTAGGAATGGTAAGTCAACTATGAGCAAATATTTTAATTAAACATTGAAAAAAAAAACCACTTTGGAAAGCATACAGAAAAAGGTAGTTAACGTTGAATCACTTAGAAAACAGAACCTTGGGGAGTCTAACAAAAATGCACCTTCGGTCAACTCTTGCTTTTTAAATTCCTCGTCTGACTTCCTGTCCCAGTGCACACGGGGATGACAGCTGCCGCAGGCGGAAGCGGGCTCCGCTCAGAGGGTGCGAGGGTTGTACTCCGGCAGCCTCTTGATCTTCTCCTTCTCCGTCTCGCTCTCGTCTCGGGCGATCACCAAGGAGTGCGAGTAGCCCATGGCCACCTCGGGGACAAATCAAGGCAGCCTCGTCACTGGCCTGGAGCAGACGAGCGCAAGGCCAGGGGACGAGGGGACGCTGGCCGCTGCACCGGCACGGGGTCAGAAAAACGGGGTCTTGGGAAAGCAGATGCAACCCCTCTCCTGAAGACTGCTGGCCTCGCCTGACCGTGTCACCTTCGCCTCTCAGCCAGAATCTTCCAAAGACGGAAGGAAGCCACTGAGCCCTGCTGGCAGGGACTTTCAGGACACGGGAACCTGGCACGCTGTTCCACCCGCCTCCCTGGGTGACGACCCGCTGTGTGTCTCCACTCCAGCCTAGTGGTGCCCGCCTCTGTTCTGGTGAAGGCACAACACAGACCTGGCTGCACACTCGCTCTGGGAACGAATGAGCTGCAGCTGGACCATGGTGCGTGCCACTGAGGGAGGACACTACTGGGCCTGGCCCACGTTCGCAGGCACCTATTCTCTCCTGCAGCGTGAGGCTGGGAAAGCTGGTCACAATGTCACCGTACAGAAGGGCTGCGGATACCCAGAAGCACGGCCAGGTGCTGGCGGTCTCCTCTGCACCCCGCACCTGTCCCGCGAGCTCACCTGCTCTGAGAAGATACCATCCAGCGTCTTCACCTCCTGGGCTGCAGTGGAAGACTTGGGCTTGTGGTCCCCGTAGCCCTGGTGAGGGAAGCAGAGACGCTCACAGAAACAGCAACCTCTGTGGCGTGCTCCAAAAACCGGGGTGCCGCTGAGGCTCCCAGGCCTCTGCAGGCTTCCCCAAAAGTCCCGACTCTCTTCTGGCTTCCGAGTTCACACTCGGAAGCCAAAGTCTACTTCCGACTGACCCCAAGCACCAGCCATCCTTCTCTGAGAACAATCCAGAGAGATACAGCCAGATCCTGCCTGCTTTCAGTGTCTCAGAGAGGGCTGCCTCCAAAGGGGCTCAGGAGGAATAGCCGGGTCTGCTGCGGGGGCCCAGAACAGCAGGGGAGCAAGCAGCCCAGCGAGCCCAGCCCAGCGAGGGAGGGCTGGCACATCTAGCACACACAAGGCCCTGGGGTAGTTCCCAAAAGCCCACCACCAAAAAAAGGAAAACAAAACTCAATTTAGATAAAATGAGTGTCCCCAAATCACCTGTGTGGCCATCTCCAACAGCACTGTGCTCCACAGAGTATAAATTAATGGCTAATGCTGCCTTCCGAGCTAGATGGCCAGGCTGGCTGGACGCATGCTCACTAGAGACACAGTGCTCTCTGTGGACATGGCCTCTTGGGAAGAAAGAGCCGGCTCCTTTCCCACCTCTGCAGCCCCACGATCGTGCCCCGGCTGATACTGATCAGCACAGAGCCGTCCTTGAAACCTAAAGTGGCCCAGGATGACAGAATGCTACAGACCATGCCCTAGTCAGACAACCCTGGTGCCCACGTGTTCAGGAGAGAGGAAGTGAGGCTCACCAGCTCCCCGAAGGTCGGCGATGGGCCCCAGCTGATGGTGCTCTCGTCGGCTGCCACAATGATGCTGCTCTTCCTGCAACAGTAGGGCCTGTCACCACCGTGCGCCACCAACCGCCCCTCAGCGGCTGGGGAGTCCCTGCCCTGCGGCCTGCAGGAGGGCCTGGGCGGAACGCTGGCTTCCTGACTCCACCCCAGTAAGGGCTGATGGATCCCCCTGAACCCAAAGATGGTCCCCCGCAGGTCACCTGGGCTTCAGCTAAACCCCAGAGCCCTGCGCAGCACCAGGAAGCAAAGACAGGGGACTCTGCTGCTCCACCCTGCCCCAGGGCCACTCCCTAGAGGGGGAACTCCATTCACAGTGGCACTAGAGGGCAGGGGCGCAGGGACAGAGATCTCAATGCAGCAGGGCCACCCTGACCCCACACACCATATGAACAAAGTGATTCATGTCAATCCTCACACCAAGCTGCGCTGGGTGACCCAGCACGTGACATTAAAAGCTGAGAACCACGGATCTGAAGTGAGCCCTTCCCAGTGTGCTGAGAACTAAAATCCTGCCACTTCCAAGTTGGAGTCATGACCACTCTGCGTGTGTTTATTTTAAGAAGGCCCCTCAGTGACTTCTCATGGAGACAAGCGCCATCCATCCCAGCGCCCACCAGACCCAGCCTCCTCCTGCAGCCCGACTCGGAACTCTGTGCAACCTGAGGCCTGACAAGGAGCCCCCACGACACCCTCAGGAAGGGACAGACACACGGCTTGGCCCAGGAGACACTGCCACCTACCCACAAGCCAGGCTCCGGATCCGCCAGCCACAGAGGTCCTGCACTGCTTTTGGGTACATGGTAGACTCCCGGGAGGTGTTGGTGGCCCCCCAGAAAAACAGCCCACCTGGAAGAAAAAGAAAACACATTCCCGCTGTGAGCGAGAATCTCAGGAGATCAAGTCTGCCCTCAGCACATTCGAGGTGAAGACAAGAGGAAGGGTGACAACGAGCACCTTGTGTGAAATGACATTGGGACACGAAGCGTCTGGGGATGGGAGGAGAGCCGCACGGCCCCCGCCATGCCCTGGCTCCACAGGCAGGGGCAGGAAGCACTGACCCACTTCACTGACGGCAAAGGAGCAGGTGTAGCCGGCATAGATCTGGGACGCGCCGCGGCCGGGGAAGTCAAACAGCTTCACCAGGCGAGGCACCATCTCGTCCTTCTGCTCTGCGTGGCCCAGACGGCCGTAGCCCCCGAAGCCCCAGGAAAAGACACGCTTCTGGGAGTCCAGGACCAGCTGCAGGGAGGAGAAACACACGCTGGGTCACCAGGGCTGCCCCAGTTGACGACAAGGGGAGAACATGGTGCGGTGGCCAAAGGCAGAGGGGCAGGATGTCACAGAGCCTCTGCACCTGTTCCTGACGTCAGGAGAGGCGACAAGCAGAGCACAGTGAGCATGAGGTTTGGGGCCAGCTCGCTCCTCTCCCTTTCATTTCCGTCCCCACTTCCAGCCACTAGCCTTCCCTTCCCTGCATCAGACGCAAAGGAGCCACATCTCCAGCGAGCAGGGCGAGGGGACCAGGCCGATACCCAGCTGGGACTAGTTCCCAGCAGGGCCAGTGCCACCACACTGGAGCATAAACATGTCCCTGGCCCACGCAGGAGGAAACCAAGCTTTACCGTGTGATTGGCGCCGCAGGCCACGTCGCGTACCACCACATTCGGGACGGGCAGGATCTGCCCATCTTTCGTCTTTTCGATAAAGATGGCCACTCGCCGGGGCACCAGCTCACAGTCGTACTCTATCCGCTGCGCTCGGGCAATGAACTTCCCATCGGAGTTGTGTCCTGGAGTGACCAGAGTTGGCGGTCAGCAGCAACATGGGATGCAGGGGATGTGCCACTGTGCCCCTTAGTGCTGTGGGCCTGTAGCAACTGCCCCTGACCTGGCCCATCTGCCTACCCAGTCTTTCCAATCAGAACCTACTTATTGGATCACAGTGTCAATCCTAGAGTCAACCCAGCTATTTTGTGAAAATGAACCGGAGAGAATAAAAAACACCCAGGACTCCCCCTACAACAGAACACCAGGGCTGGGGATTTAGCTCAGTGGTTAAAGCGCTTGCCTTGCAAGCACAAGGACCCGAGTTCGATCCCCAGCACCAAAAAAAAAAAAAAAAAAAACAAAAAAACAGAACACCAACTTGTAAAAACCCCTTCTACTCAAACTGGGACACAGCCTACAACTCACTTCCTATTGTGGGGCACAGGCAGAGGAGGGGGAAGCCACGCCCCAAAGGGACAGCCTGCAGGGTACGAGCTGTGGCCCAGCCTCGGGGCCTCAAACGGACATGACAGTACAAGACAGTTCTGGACTAGTGTGCACACAAGTGGTCGGTCATCGATAGGTTCCGTTAGGGATGCTGAAGCCTGGAACCCAGACCCCAAGTGACACACACAAGATGCTTCAGGACTCAGTCACTGACCCAGAGCCTGGCTGTTCTGTCATGTTATTTTTTCGTAGTACTGCAGATTGAACCCAGGGGGCGCTCTACCACTGAGCCGCATCCTCAGCCCCTTGTTAAAATGTTTTATTCGGAGATAGGATATCACCAAGTTGCTCACGTGGGACTCATATGTGTGATCTTCCTGCCCCGTCTCCCTAAGTGCTGGGATTACAGGCATGCATCATGCCTGGCTTGCTCTACATCAGTGCTGGCGAACCTATGGCATGAGTGTTGTTCTTAAGACAAAAGATGTTAACGTGTGAGTTGTTTTTTCTAAACAAAACACTTAGTATTCAGGTTTAATTGCAGTGTTGGCACTTTGTGATAAACAAGTGGGTTTGGGTTGCAGTTTGGGCGCTGATCTCTAAAAGGTTCGCTATCACTGCCCTACAGGCTGGAGCGGCACTCCTGCGACTGCCACCACACGAGCAGTGCTGCGACATTAGACCAACACCATGCTCACGCTGCAGCAGTCAGTGCACCAGCTACAACACTGGCATGTCTGTGACGGCCACCTGGAGCAGCTTTTGGCTAAATCCCCATGTGATCGTATGTTTGCCTGCACACCCACTCTTGCTGATGTGTGAATGCTGCGGTATCAAACACCCTGAGCCAGGTGTGATGGCACATGCCTGTCATCCTAGCACTAAGGAGGCTGAGGCAGGAAGATCGCCGCGAGTTTGAGGTCAGCCTGTGCTACATAGTGAGTTCAAGGCCACCCTGAATTGCGTATCGAGACCCTGTCTCAAACAAAAATAAAACAAAAAGAAACCAAAGGAGCTGAGGGTGCTGCTCAGTGTGGAGTGCCCTTGGTTTAAGTACAACAGAACCACCGGGGTGGTTTAGGGCACTGTCCAGGACTGTGTTCTCACAGCAGTTCATGTGGCGACACCAATTCTCCGGCACCGCTGAGACCAGGGTCTGGCCGTGTGAAAGTCGGAGGGCTGCAACCAGGAGTCCCCAGCTTCCAAGCCTCTGAAGAATCTAAGGACATCACAGTAAACTGTGTGCACTTCTGGACATGAGTCATTTCTCACAAAACAGTGGTGTCCAGAACACCTGCAATCGATCTTCTTAGGGTTCTGGGAAGCAGCCAACACCAGTCCCTGAGTCCCTTCCACTGTCCACGGGCTGGGTGCGGAGCAGACAGGCGACCCTGGAGGGCAGGGAAGCGCATTCTCCTTCTTCCACCTCCACGGAGCTGCACGCGGCCCCTGCTTCTCCCCGAGGGCCACGGCAGCACTTCCTCCAGGACACGAGGGGCCAGGGGGCTGCTCTGGGGAGCAGACGGCGTGTCCTGTGCCACAGTCCCGTCTGCCTTGCTTGGCCCCACAGTGCAGGACAAGAGCGTGCATGAGGGAGTGTGAGCGGTGTCCTGACCCTACGCGGAGCTGTGTGCGTGGAGACAGACTGGAAACTGTCCTGGAGGAGGCCAGTAAGAGAGATTCTGCAGGCATGAATCCCGCCAGCTGCCTAAACCACCTTACAAGGAGCAATACCCGAGCCTGTGAGCATCCGCACAGCTGACACGGCGACCACACACGCAGGAAGGCTCACAGATCTAGGCAGCCGCCGTGAGCGCCAAGACTGCCCAGCCCGCAGGATAACGGACTTGCTCCCAGAAGCGGCTGGTTTGCCTTCCGCACAAGCCCGCTCAGAAACGCACTTCCGGCGGGGGCGGCCGGGTAGGCGGAGGCCGTGGCCATGGCAACCGCTCTTCAACAGCCCCAACAACTCCTCAGCAACGGCGCGGATGCGCGTGAGGGGTTGTACTTTCTGGCTTCTGACTGGAGGTATATTTAGTTTCACAGAGTCACTGTTCCCTGCAGTAGTCTAAGGGCAGCGCTGCTCCGCCTTCTATTTATACTTTGCCATCTGCCCACTTCTGATGACGCAGGGACCCAGCAACCCAGATCGCGGCGCCACAGGAAGGCCGGCGGCCAGCAGGGGGCGCCCGCGTCGCGGGGACCGGGAAGCCCCCGCCTCCCTGTTAGAAGGGCCGAGAACATGGAGACCTCAAGAGCAAAAGGAGGCTGGGAGGGCACGTCTCCCCCGCTGAGCTTTTCCCAGCAGTATGTCCTGCTCAGAGAGGAAGCCAGGAGTCCCCTGCCACATACTGCGGCTCCTCGTGTGTGCAGCTGAGATAAAGCCCGGTCCCGGGTTTTCGCAGCCACCTTAATCTCCGGTCTTTTTTTGTTTTGTTTTGTTTTGTTTTTGGTGCCGGGGATCGAACTCAGGGCCTTGTGCTTGCAAGGCAAGCGCTGTAACCACTGAGCTAAATCCCCAGCCCCTCGCTGGACATTTTTTCATTTCCAGTTAAGGCACATTTTTATCTGTGAAACTGAATGAAGGTGGTCCAGTTTTCTTTTTTTCTACAACTCCAAGACCCTTATATAAATGAATTTCCAAATCATAGAAACAATCTTTTGTCGGCTTCCAGTCCCGCCTCCTTCACTGCACGCTCCGTTAGCCCGAGAGCAACGACAAGCTGGCCGCTAAAGGTGAGGCCCACTTAATGGATAAAGGCTATTATCTGAGATCAATTACCCACATTTCTAACACGTGTGTGCAGTGCCACACTGATTTCTGCCTCTAAAATATACAGTTAGATTACAGAGCTTTTAAAAAAATGTACTTCCATACCCAGCTGGCCGTACTCAGGGCACCCAAAGGAATAGAGGTTTCCTTTGCAGTCCATTATCATACTGAATTCCGCCCCGCAGGCCATTTTGGTAATTGGCTGGCCGTTGTACATTATCTGAAAAGACAAGACAGCAGACCTTCAGACATGTTTTAACAGACTAATAAAAAGTCTCTCCATCTCCGAGATGGTGTGAAACAATTACAGGGATCCAGAGGAGACTTAATGGACCCCACAATTCTGAAGGCAAAAGCTGGGTGCACGTGGACAATACAAAGCTAAGAATGTAGGGAAAGAAACACCTTGGTGACCTCCGATTTCCCACTTCTCCAGGACCAAAGAGTGACTCGTGTCCCGGGGCTCTGCACCCCCTGAAACGCATAGCAGCTGCCTGACACATTGGGGCTCACACTGGGCAGGTCAATTCTGATCTCAGTGACCAGCACAGATAAGGGTCAGAGAAAACAAAGTGATCAGTGATGCCAAGCCTCACTTCAGCCACTAATTCCAGTATCAGACCCAACCTTAAAATAATAGAGATGGTTTTATTAGGGTTAGTGCCCACCCGCCAGTTAGGATGAACGATGTTACATTCTTGTTTACAACTACAGAGCTACTCAAGCCATGAATCTCCCAGCCCACTTTTAAGACAAGGTCTTGTTACACTGTTGCCTGGACTGGGCTAGAATTTGCTATCCTCCTGAGTGCTGAGATTACCACTACACCCTGCTTATGAGTCTTAAAGAAAGGTATAAACAAGAAATAAAATGGTTCCAAATGAACTCATTGGGCAGGTGCGGTGGTACACGCCTGTTATCCCAGCACTTATCTGCGTTCTCAGCACCTGGCAGGTGATGTCACACAAAGTGAAACCAAAGTATTTGCAGATGAAGACAAAGTTACATCCAGAAAACAGTTCTCACTTTCTGTGGAACAGAAGACAAGGCCTCTCTACACACATTTGTCCTTCAGCAAGAAAAGCTTTTTCAGTATGGTTGTCCACCTGACCCCCAGACCAAACCCACGTAAAGAACGAAGTGTGCTCTGTTACCTGCGCGGGGCTGGGGACGGCGTCTGTCTGGTTGCCGAGGCCCAACTGCCCCATCTTATTCTCTCCAAAAGCGAACACGGAGCCTGTTTCTGGAAGGAGAGAAACACCACAAAAGACAGAGTGATGCTGAATGTTCTCAACCAGGTCTGGAATCAAAAGCATCAAAATAATAAATATAGCTCATTTGCCAGGAGGGATATTTCAGAGCAGACCCCGCTTCCCATCAGACCCTGGGCACACCCTGGCACTGTCTCATCTTGGGGAGGGGTCCCCCAGAAGCCATCTGGGCTCCGTTCTAACCTTAACAAGAGCCACTGGGGTGACTCTGCCCTACCCCCAGGGTGGACCACTGGACCTTTGCCAGCTCCTTACCTGTCAGTGCCAGGGTGTGGTTGCGCCCACAGGCTGCTGACACGATTGCTTCGTGGCTGAGGCCCTCGATCAGCCTGGGAGCTTCCACTCTCTTGGTGTCACCGTGGCCCAGCTGCCCCTTCTCATTCCGCCCTACAGATGGATTGCAGCTGCGTAAGTGGGAGGAGTAGGGACTGGGCAGCACCTGGGGGCTCACAGCCCAAGGAGACCCATCTAGAGGGAGCCTTCAAACCCACAGCCCGAGCCAGGACAGCATGGGCTCCCGCTTCTCTGTCCTTCAGAGTGGGGTGCAGTACCCATGGTCTGATCTGCTGCCGCCCTGGAGACTCCTTTCCAGGCATTGGCCAGCTGCAGAGACCTGCACACCTTCTCAGACCTCCCTTCCTATGGCTATATTAGGACCATCCAGGAGCACCCCGAATCTCTGATAGCACAGGAAACGCAAGAAATGCCTGGATGTTACCCACAAGGCGCAGTCCTGTGACATCCCCACTCCCTGTGGTGCCCTGGAGACTCTGCTCCCTCACTCCTCCTGTCTGGGTAGTCTGATACCAGGACCATCCCAACAGCTGCCCTGGAGCTTAACCAGATGGGGCACCTACCTTGGGCCACTTGATCTCCGCCCAACACTACTTCTCCCGCCCAAACACCTCCTCTAACCCCTCAAGTACCCCAAACCCCGTGAACCCTGGTGACAAGGGACAGGCCTGCTCTGAACATCCGGCCTGCAGGGCTACTGCCACCCCTGGAGCTGCCCTGGTGGTGGCCAAGCTGCTGCACCTCGGGATGCACAGAGGTGCCCTGGGCAGGCCACAGGGAGAGCTGGACACCCCCAAACGCCACCTAGGTCCCAACAGGGGTCTAAAACAAACCCCCCGAGGGCTCTCTCAAGCCTCTCCTCCTCCACGGAGGGGACCAGCCACGTGACCTAATGTTTGGGGGTTTATGGAGATCTGACAGGCTCATGTCAGAGCATTGTTGGGGGTCAGGGGTGCCCTTCCCCAACATCAAGCTTTTCATTTTTAGATCATGAGAAATGCTAAGAGCACGGCCACACAGACAGGTGCCAGTGCCCTGGAGGAGGCTGGCAGAGGGAGTGGCTTGCACTGACACGAGTGGACACCGGGCACTGCTCCGAGGTGGCCTCCTCGGCCACGTACTCCGCCGGAGAGAGGCGGGCTTCAGGCCACGCTGGTAGCAGTGCCCCGAGTCCATTCGAAAAGTACGTCCAACACGAAGCGTAAGGCCACGGGGCGCCAGTGCCTGCGTGACAGGAAGGTGCCGGCCGTGCCCCTTGGGCATTCCTGTGACCCTCAGTGCGCTCAGGACCCCCGTGCGCGCTCCGCTGTACTCTGGGCAATCAGGGATGCGCAGACGGCCCGCCCGCACGGTCAGCAGGGCCAGCACTCGGGAGGCGAGCTCAGCAGAGATGAGAAAGAAGCCAGGCAAGTTCAGACACAAGCAGGAGAGTGGGGGAGGGACACACCCAAGGCCGACTGGCAGAAGACAAAAATCGGGGCAAATGTCAGCATGTCATCAAGAGCTGGGAAGGATAAATTTGGGCCAGACACTTGTTAGCTTTTTTGCAACACAATTACAAAATTAGCAGAGTGCGGGAAGACGACAGATGTTAGTATATTTGGACTTCGGTGCAGCAGCTCATGAAATCGGTGAAAATGGTTCAAACAGACTGAAATAAAAATGCAGTCATATGGACGAAAAGGCCACCAAAGGGCCAGAAACAAAGGGTGGGGACACACGCCAACATGCCCAGCTGGAAGCAGAGCCCAGGGCGCAGGAGGCAGCGAGCCGTCGGCCATCACTGATACCTTATTAACAGTCTGGGAGGGAAGACACAGGACAGGAGCACCGCGGGGGGCAAGGCCGGGGCACCCCAAACCCTGTGAGGAAAACTGGGACAGGAAACACAACCAGCTGGGGCAATGGCCAGAGGGACAGACTACACAGGCAGAGCCCCAAGGCCCGAGGAGCTGGGTGAGCGGGGTGCAGAGATGTGGGGCCTGCGACGAGAGGTGGCAGCTACAAAAGCTGGTGGCATTTAAAGTGGCACGAACGGAGGCCATATGTTAAGACAGGACTGTCTGCTGCGGGGACGCGTGCCTGAAACAGGCTCTCGGTCTGAGGCACCTCAGCGTCAGGAAGATTGAACTTCAGTCCACGAGTTCAGAACAAGGTTCCTAACGCAGATTCAAACAAGGCTGGGCTTCGGGGGCACATAGCACTCTGGAGGCTAAGGCAGGAGGATCGCTGCAAATGTGAGGCCAGCCAGAGCTACACAGAGACCCCCATCTCAAAAAAATGAAAAAATAAAAAATAAAAAATAAAAAAAAAGGAGGACTCTAATAATTAGGTGGGAGAGCGAGATTTCTCCGTAGGGTATGAGGCTGCAAATAGGAGCAGGACCCATATCTCCTCCGGGTGGCGAGAGGGCAGCTGCTGGTGCCGGCCCTGGACACCTCTGCCCTGCATGGTACTCACCCCAGCTCCACAGCTTCCCTTCTGTGGTGATGAGGAGGCTGTGGGCAGCACATGACCCCGAGACCACGGTCCGCACCCGGACCCCTGCCAGGCATCCATACCTGTGGGGCCCCCACAGATTCTGACCGAGATTGCGGTAAGCGGCTGCGGGGAGAACAAGAACCAAATCAAACCTCCAAGGCCCAGGGATGGGGAGGAGGGGACCATCCCCAAAATGTCACCAGCCACCAAGGGGCCACTTCCATCTGGTCCCAGGCTGGCTTGGCCGCCGGGAGGCCACACCGGGGTGCAGTCTGCACTTCAAATCTCTGTGCTAGCCAAGGCCCCAGAGCAAACCACCCAGGAGCTGGTGCAGCCCTGGTGTCACCAGCCACCAGCTCCATCTGCAGCCTCCTGAGTTTCACCTTTCTTGGGCCTCAGTGTCAGCTGCTCCCCCATCCCATGCACTCATTTCCCACCCAAATCCCTTCCCAACCCCCTTTACACACATCTGACTTAGAAATCCCCCCTTGGGCCAGGGATTTAGCTCAGTGGTTAGAGTGCTTGCCTTGCAAACATGAGGCCTTGAGTTCAATTGCCGGTACCAAAAAAAAAAAAAAAGAAATCCCCCCTTTTAGGGACCAAGAGATAGGGAGGGGAAGGGAACACAAAAAGAACGAAAACGTGTCATGTACTCCCCACACTGAATGTAATCATTATGTACTGCAAACACTGACTAATGAAAACAAGAACCAAAAAGCAGCTTCCCCTTGAACTGGTGGCTTCCCCAGCCGTCACCCGTGCGGCCCATCTGAACACCCCTCCTGCCAAGCCACCTGCCTTCCCTTCCCCTTCTGTGAAGGCAACCAGGGCGCCCCAACGCCTGGCACACGGCGACAGCTCAGTCCTGCTAGGGGACCCTGGGAGGGCAACAGAACCACCGCTCCCTCAACATCCTGCTTAGCCGTGAGAACGGGGCGTGGACCATCTTTTGCTTCCTTTTCAATCTGGGATTTTTAAGAACAGCAGTAACAACTGTGAGACGCGAGGTACCAGCAGCTCACGTGTGTCACTGGCCCCCGCAGGAGCTGACTGCAGGCTTTGTCCATCAAGTCCTCCTTTGCGGTCACCTCCCTTCAGGACCCTTCTTAACCTGCGGGACCCGCTGAGGCTGCTGTCCTTGCCGGGATGAGCCACGCTCCTCCGTCCTGCCCTCAGGTGCCAGGGTGTGTCAGCGGGCAAATATTTGTTCATGGGTGAAGCAATGGTAGAGAGCACTTTGGGCAAGTTTCCAAATAAAATCAAGAAGCCATAAAGCAGGGCGACATGCCAGCCTTCTTGGGGATGGGCCCGTTTCCCCTGAGGAAGGACACCAACTTCCTATAGGTAGCGAGGCCACAACATCACTGCTTGGGACTCCTCTGCTCCCCCTCTCTGCCGAATATTACTTGCTGCCAACCCAGTTCCGGCAGCAAGTCGGCAGCTTGTGAAGCGATGTGGGTTCCACCGAAGTATCCTATATCCTGATACCTGACAGTCACCAAATGTCTGGGCCGCTCCGGCAGCCTCGCCGGGCGGGGACCAGCCTCTTCACTGTCAGGAAGGCAAGAGACAGGTGGAAGAGGGGAAGGAAATGGTGTCCGTGCTGATCTGAGGAAACTATTTCTTCTGCCCGTGTAATCTTTCTTTTTGGTGCGGGGGATCGAACTCAGGGTCTTGTGCTTGTGAAGCAAACACTCTAATCACTGAGCTAAATCCCCAGCCCCTGCCTGTGTAATCTTAATGGAACTAGTTTCTTAAAGGCACAACTGTGAAATGAGTCTCTCTCCAGACCAGTATTCAAATCTAGCTGCACCACTACAGTGGCTGTGTGGCCTCAGGCAAGTTCCCTGGCCTCTCTGAACACATGTGATGAGAGGCCTGCAGAACTGCACCAGACACCTAGTACAGTAAGAAGCAGCCGATCAATGTTTAGAAGAAACCGTTTCTCATACCTTGTTGCTTAGGCACTTCTTTCCGACCAATCAAGTCCCAGTTGGTTGCCCCAAAAATCAAAAGTTGACCTTTGCACTTAGACCCTTCAAGTTTCTATAGAGACAGAGAGAGGGAAAAGAATTAGCTTGTTAAGGCTGCTTCTACCTCTCCTAGGCTGTCCTGCTAAAGCAGGAAACAATATTTATGTCTGTGTTTGGTTCTTTCTGGGGGGTTTAACCCAGGGTCTCATGCATCCCAAGCAAGAACTCTACCACTGGCTGAGCTGTAACCCCTGCCCTTTTAAAATTTTAAGACAAGGTATCGCCACGTTGTCCAGGATGGCCTCAAACTTGCAAACTTGCAATCCTCCTGCCTCGGCCTCCTGAGCAGCTAGGACCACAAGGGTACACTACCACGCCCAGTGAAAATAATTCTTCTGTGGGGGTCCCAGGGGCTGTGACCACCAAAGGTTCCACCCAATCTCTCTCAGAATATTCTGCAGGTTCTGGGGTAGGTGCCACCTGACGCGTCCCTAGCAGCTCACTTTTATGTCTGGGCTCATTTGTAAATAGCATTCCCAAAACACTGAAATAGAAGCCAAATTAAGTCCTCCTCTTCCACTCCGGGAACTGACAGGTATCCACATGGGGCCTACCCTGGGGCCAAGCCTACAGCTTCCTACTGCGAAGATGGCTCTTCTGGAGGCCTCTGAACCTCAGGAGCCCCATGTCATTTCTGCAGGCACCACACCACCGTCCCTGTTTGCTGCCTACTGTACCAAGAGCAGGCCAAGTTTCCACAAGGAGTCAGGACATTAGCGGTAAGTGTTGTACTTCTCCAGGGCAGGGAGAGGACAGCCTCCGTGGGGACAGCAGGGTCTGCCAGCAGTGGCCTTCCAGCGTCCAGTGCTGCCCACAAGCCAGGGGCCAACGGTGAGTGAACCAGAGGGCCTTCGCAGGGCCTCAGAACGGTGGGCTGCCACTTCCCAGTGTACCTCCATTCGCACCCTTCATCAGTCCCAACTCACGGCCTTCGACTGCCCCTGCGAACCTGCCTGCGGCATTCAGCATTCTCAGCACTCTGCCCCGGTCAATGTCCAAATGGGTTTTTAACGTGGATGGTGGCCTGGGGACGTAGCTCAGTAGTAGAGCACCTGCCTGGCACCTGGGAGGCTACGGGTTTGATGAAAGCAACTCGGCAGGCCCCTGGCTCAGCTCCACCCCGTGAGAGAAGGGCGGCTTCCCACTTGCGCTTGCGCCCTTCGCACTGTGGTCTGTGCAGTCGTCCCTGGAGGGCCTAGAGTGACACAGACAGCTCCACGTCCAGTCACTCCCACTCCGCCCAGTGCCTGCCAGGCTGGGCATCCCGGCACTGTCCTCTGTACATGTTTAAGGTCACAATGAACACATTCTATTTCTTAGGGAACCTGGCGTCACAGGCGGGTCCCACCGCACTCTGCCATACCGATGTGGCAAGGTGGCTAAACACAGGACCAAGCGAGAGGCTGCAGCACAAGACCGGAGCTGCTTCGGCTGCTGAATTATTCATAACTTGCACTTCAGCAGGAAGAGGGGGCTGCCCCGCCCAGGGCCCACACTCAGGTTACTTGAATGGGAGCCTAGTTTCCCCTGTCACATCCCCTGCCTGGTGCGAAGGCAGGTGTGGCTGGAACATGTCACGGTCCAGGCGTATGCCCCGTACAAGGAGAGGCCCTGGGCTCCCTGATCAAGCCACTCACTTGTGCTCTGCTATCTCTAGGTCAGAGGGGTGGAGGCAGCACTGACAGGAAAGGGCTGAGGCGTCAGGGGACAAAGCTGCAAAGAGGGCATCAGAATGACCATCACCCCAGGTTGGGCAGGCACAGGCTCAAGGGGCCCACGCTCAGCCTTCGCCACTGAGGTGAAATCACCCAGCACTGAGACGCAGGCACCAGGGCGAAGCTTCACAGGCACTCTGGCTCGCACGCCCCGCAGCTCGGTCGGCCAGAAGGCAGCTGCCGTCGGCTCGGGCGGAGGTTTCCTGAGAGACCTGGGTGCTGGGCGAAGACTCATGAAGCCCTTTACACCAGCTAAGCACTAAAAAGCCAACCCGCCCTTTCTGCCAGAAGGCCTTCGCAGGAAACAGCCTACTCCAGCGACCACGGCTGGCTTCCTCTCAAGGGCACGGTCACCTTGACTCAAAGTTTCATGTCACAGGCCCCACGTCCTCACGCACTAGATGAAAGGACGGTTTCACTGCTATAATTTACACAAGTATTTGCTAAAAGCCACTCCCCCTTTATCGCTCGCTAAATAACAGAGGTGGCGAACCTGTGGCGCGCATGGCGCGGCGGGCTGTTTGTATTACCGAAAGCTCTTTTGGGTTTGCCATCACTGCTCTATAACTTTGATCTTCACTATATATGGAATAAATATAAAACTCTAACTAAGAAACATTACTCCCAACACTGCTCAAATCACAGCCGTGTCACTCTTGGCGAGCTGAGGTGGACTCAGGCCCTCAGTTCCAGTCCTGGCACCAAAAAACCAAAAACCTGAATACTGCCTGACCGTCCAGGGCTGAAGCCAGGCTCCACCGATGGGTCAGGGGACAGTGTTTTGGATGAACCTGGTGACCGCAACACTGCTCCTGTCTAAAGGCCCATGTAGCAGGCGAGCCAAACACACAGTCCTCCAGCAGGACAAATGACCCATCATCTCACCTTGCTGCCTCCCTAACAACCGGTCACCAAGGTGACCTGGGCCCAAATGAACAGCCATGGCAGAAAAATGCACGGAGCTTCTCCATCAGCGAAATGGGATTCCTAGTCCAGAGCAATTTCTGAATTATTGCCCAAGCGTAAAAGGCGCGTGTGCGAGGCGGAGACAACCTTAACACACATGCATGCAGGAGACTGCTGCTGCCCAGGGTGGGAAGACCACCAAGATGGGCAGCAACAGGAACTCCCCCTCCCCAACAGGCGACCCATGAAAACACCCAAGCTCGGCTTTCAGCTGGGTTTGGTTCTTCCACACTGGCCAGACTTGTCTCAGCTCCACAAAACCTCAGCAACCCCAGACTGGAGACACGACTGAGCCCCGGACACCTGCGACACGCACCTGTTCCCGAGGACTCAGCCAAAGCCACTTGCCTTACTTGCTCTTCAAGGCTATGCGGCTCATAGGACTCAGGGCTGAACCAACCCTAGGACAGAATGCTCATCTGACAACCACACACCAACCTCAGGGCCTCACAGTATTTTCTGAGCCTGAACTCTTAAGACTGTTTTGTAAAAATACCCCTCTTTTACTAAGGCAACTTTGCCCGAGTGTGTGGGTCATCTGTCCCAGGTTGCTGAGACACCACCAGGGCAGTGGAGTGGCCCAGGGGCAAGGCTGGCAAACGCTCCTTCTGCATTAAACCAGCAACTCTAGGTGGCCTGCGGTAGCACACAGGTCCTCAGGACTGCCCAGCAGAGGGAGACCAGTGACCTGGGCCAGAGACCCTGTGCAGGACGCCAACCCAGGACTAGGAGCTGGGTGCCAGTTTAAGCCTGTGGAAGGGGAATCTGGGCTGCAAGGGCCTGGCCCTGACCCTGGACCAAAC
>PVJO010018915.1:0-35460 GCA_004026905.1 Hystrix cristata | reverse complement strand
GACTAATATCGTCAAGAGACATTTTGGAAGTATTCCTCTAACTTCACCTCTTACCATCCACTTATTAGGAAAAGCATCTACTGAGAACATATGGTACTTCCGGAATCCATCACAGGCCAGATAGCCTACATCTTTGCATAAGTCATCTCCTCTTCCTGAAATAGTCTGCTTTTCCTGTTCCTCCTGGATAATTTACATCATGCCTTCAAGATTCTGTTCAAATGCAGTTTCTGAGGCCTCTTCCACTTGATTTAGAACTCCCAGAGTACCTAGGTCAGTCACCTTAGCACTCTGCATTTCCCCAAGGAAAGAAGCCTTCTTATCTGCTTTGGTCCTCTTAGTGATTAGTCAAGTATCTGGCATTTAATAGATGTTTGCTAATAGTTGAATAAATGGAATGCTGAAGGTTATAGAGCAGAAATCATTGAACCAAAATTTAATGGGGAGAATTGGGCCAATCGTATAGCAACTGCCTGTCTGCCAAATCAATGAGAAGCAACAAAGCTGTCTTTCTGGAGTGCTGTAAGTGCAGAAAAATGAACTGCCCGACCTCTGGGGTCTTCCACTTGCCTTTGGAGTCTGTGAAGTTCTGGGAGAATAATACATAGCTGTATGAGTTTGATCTGGCCCTTTCAAATGGATTTATTATTCTTTATTTAAATAATGTATGACTTGCGCTTCTGCTGAATAGCAATAGGAAAAACAAATCTGATCTAAGCTTTCCTAATATCTTCAAGTTAGAACTGCATTCAAATTCAGTGAGATTGCAAGACCTTAGATAAAAATTGCCAGAGATTTCTTCCCACTCTTCTTTTTGTTATTTACATGGTCTGTCTTTTTCATGTTTGCTGGACTTTCTGCATCCTCTTACAAAGGTACTGAATTATCCTCTCCTGGCATGTTTAGTGAAAACATTTGAATCTACAGATAAAATGTGTACTTATAACCATCTTTTCTCCCTGGCTGATAGTTATTTTTTGCTTATTCTTTTGTGCCTTCTTTTTTTTACTAATTCATTCGGCCGGAGATTTTGACAGCCAAAGTATGTGATTAATGCCATATATTTCAGTATACGGACTTTAATTTAGTCAGTGGTTCTAGTTGAAGTTTTTATTTGTCAAAATATTTTAGTTTAACTAAAAGCTACCCACACATGCTTTTTACAAAACCAAGTCTTGCACAAAACAGATTTATAATATCCCTGCTTCTTAGTAATTCTGAATGGGTCACGTAGAATGGTTAAAAATGACAGGTTTATTTTCATTCTCTCTGTTTTAGGTTTGGATATGCACAGTAAAGTTTTCTATGTATACCAGGACTTAAGACTCGTTTTTAAAAGGAGCTAACTTTCTTACCTCCTGGAAAGAACTATCTCCTAGATTTGCTCTGCCTGTTTACTTTTCAATACCTTTCTGGGTGGCTTTTCCTCCACCATGTCAGGAGAAGCTTCTTTTAAATGCATGATGACCTTTGTGACATTCTTCAGCACTGAAGTAGGGAAGAAAATGTAGCTCAAATTTTGGTACAAATTAAAAAAGAATTCTGGAAAAGTAAAACAACCTCTAATAATTAAGCAAAAATTATCTATATATTAACCTCTTTGTTATTCAGTTCTTATTGGCTCAGGGCACATGAAGATAGATTTTTCACTCTTTTAAAAAGAAATAACAAAATACCAGCAAACCCAGAAATTTCTAAGTTTAATTTGTCATATACACAGTAAAATATAAAGCAAAATACATTAAAAATGACTTATTTGTATTCTAAACTTAGATTTATAGATGGGCTCTGAATACTGCAAATTAACATATTTTGAAAGTTTTGATGTAAATATTAAGAAAATAGACACAAAACTAATTTTACGACAACATAAATTTCTCTGCCGGGAAAGCTGCGTTCTATACTTTCAATCTATTATGTTTGTACAAAGCTAGGCATAGTTTACTATTCAAAACTCACCTTTATACTGAATATGATATAGATAATTGAGGCAAATGATTGCATAATTATGAAAAGCAGATGTTCACTTCTTATTTCAAAATCACCTGTTAACATTTCTAATTATGGTTGCATGGGAGATTATATTTAAGAGAATAGAATCACCTAGGATGGAGAGTCTACCAGAATAGTCTCTTCAGTTAAGCGACAAAGGGAGTGGAGAGGGTCTTAAGAGATGACGTGAGCTTTCCTGTGGCCACCCAGAGATGGACAACACAGAAACTCTCTCTATCCCAAGCAGAGATGTGAAGGTCACATCTTTAATCTTTCTTTATCAGATCATTCCAGCATTCTGGAGAAAAAGAAAAAATGAAACAAACAAACAAAAAAAAAAAGTGAGAAACATTTCTTTTCTCTCGACTCCTCAAGGCCCTCAAGATTGCATGCTTGCTTTCCAATTCTCCACAACAAACACTTCAAGTCTTCTTTGTTCTCTTCAAACCATGGTCCTTCTTCTCTCACCTCTGTGGTTCAGGGAATGATCCTCTCAATTTGAAAATAAAGCAGGACAATTATAAAGGAATTTCACAACCCTCATCTGGAAATGCACTTGTACAAGCACCCAGAGAAGCTTTTTCCCTACTTTGAAAACAGGTAGTATTTCTCCTCCTCCAAAGGGCTGGTTGGACCACTTACCTGCCACCGTCTCTTGAGTCTGGCTAGACCTTCTTGTCTATCTCTATGCTGAATCTCTCCCCAAATTCTTTCCTTTAATGTTAAACATGCTTTAACCATCCCCTTAGAAAAGGAAAGAGAAATGGTCACTGAGCCCATTCTCCCAAGTTTCTCTTCTTTCTCTTTCCTTAACTTTTGCAAATAGTTTTCTACCTTCCTTGCCCCTGCTTTCTATTGACTTTACCCAGTTTTTCCACGCAGATGGATGGGGGAGAGTGGCAGGGTTCTCCAGCGTGGTTCTCCAGGAGAGGCTGGGGGACTGGGTCTTTCCCTGAAAAGACACCCGCACACACACTTCCCTCGTTTCTCTTGCCCCACAGCAGGAGTGCAAGAGCAAGAGCAGGGAGTGAGGCTGACTCAGAGCCTGAAGTCTCTCTCAGAAGAATGAGGAAGTCAGCAAGCAGAAGTATAGTAAAGCAGGAGTTTTACTGATAATATTGCAAAGGCAGGAAGAACAGCCACACAGCAAGCGAGCCTTATGGTGGGAAGAAGCCCAAAGTGAGTTTCTCAGTATGGTCTCTTTGTCCTGCCCATGTTTACAGGGATAAGCTGGTTTTCTAAAAATAACTATTTTACTGATTGGTAAAATCAAGATCTTTGCCTTTGTTTCTGGGATGGGAACAAGGTTAGCTGGGGATTTCTTAAGCATGAGTAACATTTTATAATAATATAGTAGGGTGCATTTTCTCTACTCAAGGGTACACAGATAAGTATGTGATGTTTTTACAATCAGCCGTAGATAAGCATGTGATGCTGTTGGCCACAGATGAACGTGCAATGGCTGTACCATCACCAGCCATCTAGACCTTGCCCTGGGTCCCTGCCAGCATCCTCCTCGTCCGTCCTACCCAACTGTTTACAGCCTGCACTTGGCTATCTCACAGGTGCCTCAAACTCAGTATGCCAACCCTGGAACTCACCCAATGTCTTCTGTATAATCTGAGTGTTACACACATAAACTTGCTCAAAGAAGGTAAGACAGTTAGGGATAAGAAAAACTTTTATTTTTACAGTTAATTTTGGTGCACCAATAAAATGGAATTTCTACTGTTGAGGGAGGAGTGAAGTTTATGGACTGTGGGCTATGTCCTACTTTTTTCCACATATTATCAAATACACATGCACACACTCCTCTCTCTCTCTCTCTCTCTCCCTCTCTCCCTCTCCTTCCCTCCCTCTCTTTTTCTCTCTCAAAGAGAGAGAGAGAGAGAGAGAGAGAGAGAGAGAGAGAGATCATGCACTCCCAAATTCCAAATAAGTAAGCTTCTAAGTTCAGACTGCACGGTAGGTTAAGAAATAATGCATTCAATCCTTCCTGTAGGATATCACACTTGTACTCTTAGAAGTGACCAAAAGATCCTTCTCCTTCATCTGGGTAGAGAACATACCTCCTTCTCCCACAGAGAGGCCCCAGTTCATTCTCAGCGATGTTCATCCCAGTATTCTTTTATGCCACATCCTCTTGCCTTTTTACTGCCAAATGGGGAAAGGAAGGGCATTTGGATTCTAAAGTAGAAGGACATTAAGAAAAGGTTCCATACAGAAGGGTACCTGAGTTTATGAACTTAATTTGTTTTACGATTTTAGGGAAGGTGGCTGCGTTTTTGTTTGTGTGGGAAGATGACCGTGGTCATGTTTGTTACCCGATGTGGAGTTTGCGAATGGAAGCAAAATTTTGCTGAATGCCTTTGTGCGTGAGCCAAACTGTTTGCAAACAAAAGCATTCACAAAGGTATGACTGTACTTATTTATGCTCTGGGAAGAAAACAAGCAAAGTTTTCAGGCATGTTCTACTGGTAAGAGTCAATCTTAGTCAATAAGAGTTTAGGGGCTTCTCATCCACTTCAGCTGAGTGGGACAAAACATGGTAAACGTTGAGCTATGTAACCATGGATTTCTTTTCTTGGCATATTCAAGCATTCTTGCTTTGCCTCCATTGAATGTGACAACTTTGCCCATGTTTTATTTTATGAATGTCTGCAAATTTTATTCAAAATAAATTTTGAGTATTTGTTTCTTGTATTGGATAATTATCAAGAGGATGAGGTTGAAGAGGTGACATCACTGTGCAATACGACTGTGTTTTGCAAAAGTGTGGGACTGGACATATAGATAAAATTTGGGAGGCAACTACAATATTCTAGACGTAGATGATGACAACATAGATTTGGGTGGTGATTGCAGAAATGCTGAGAAGTGTCCCAAAAATATGTGAAAAAATGTTTAATAGGGCCTGGTTGATTGGTTGAATGTAATGGACAAAGTGGAAATGGGCTTGGATGATTCCCACATTTCTGGCCTATTTAACTCTCTTAATGGTGACTTCATTCACTCAAGTTTTTTTTCACAACAATGAGTTTATATTTACCACCTCACTTTCTTGACTTCTTATCCTCCACATTTAAGGACCTAAAGAACCACTTACAGAATCATAGACCTTAAACTCCAAACCAAAATTTCTTATAAGCGCGATGATTGTGTTTCATTCCGCGGATCCACTCTTCACGCACTCCAGCTGCCTGGCCCAGCAGTCAGCTGACCTTTAGGAACTATTAACCAGGTGTTCTTGCACAGAGCTTCCAACTAGCTTTGTATAATGGAAATGACCCAGGAAATAGTAACCCAGGAAGAAAATATAGTTGAAATACTTATTTTTCCAGTTCTTTCCCTATTGAGTCATAGGTTGTCGATCCTTTATCAAAGGATACAGCTCCTGTTGGGAGATCTCTTGCTCTGTCTCCCTCTGGCCTCTCAATTTGGAGAGTCTGTCTCCCTATCATCAGTCTTACGACACTTTGTAATCTCTTAGTGGTTTTCCTTCTGCTTGGATGCATCCTCAGTTTTTATTAAATTGTCTTCAACTTCTCCATTCAAATGAACCACTTGTTTTCATTGGAATTCTGACTGATAGTCTTTGTTTAGAAGAACAGAAAGCAAGTAAGGGGACTGGAGACTGAAGTTTCTCTACCATAGAAAGAGAAAACAGGAGCATCATTTTCACAGAAAATAGTCTGTGGGTGAGTCTAGGAAGAGACTGAATTATATTCATTTTTGGCCAGTTCAATCTGTGGTTTGTATAGAGACAGGAGGGCAAATAAAAACTAAGCAACTACTCACATGCAAATAAGTCTCTGCCTATTATACTCCTGCCCAGTTATTGGCTCATGTAGACTTGGTACAAATAGCTGACTCAGATGTGATTGCTCCCTTCGATCAAGGTTGTGTTACAACAAAAGGAGGACACAGCATACCATTACTTCAAAATAATTTAAGAAGATAAAAGCAAGAAAAACAATTGGTGGGATGAAAGCATTAACTAAAGAAATATATTGCCACCGAGCAGATGAAAATCTTGGCCAAGTACATTGTTATGAATTCAAAGTAACCAAGTGAATTAATCAGAGTTCAAAGAACTACAAGAACTCAGAAAATATATAGTAAGACAACAGAGGGTGATGAAGCATAATCTTATGTGGCTCACAAGAAATGAGAAAGAATCTCAAAACTGAAATCCATCAGAGAGGGAACAAAAAGGAGGCAGAAATGCAAAAAACAGAGTAATGGTTATGAATAAGACATTTAGGGAAAACAAAATGAATTTTAAATGACAGAAATTATGAACGGGAAGAGGAGGATAAAGCACGTAACGCTGATGTCCTTGTGTTTCCTATACAGAATATAAAATGCATTATTCACACTTAGTAAACTAAAGAAGGAATATAAGTTCATTCAAAAGAAATAGTTAACAAAAACCTAAGAAAAGTAATGTAATCCATGGAAATAATTTTAAAGAGGGCAGGAGTAAAAAGGACATATACATTCAATTCATTATTGTTCATTCTTAAAAGTAAGGAATAGATAAGGTTATCTTTGTCTATATGTGATATAAACATACCTATGACTTTCTCCCTGTGTATAGATTAATACATAGATAAATATATTTTTAAATACTAAAAAGGAAGTAGGGGAAACCAATCAGTGAAACTTGACCAATTGAAAAGCAAAGAGAAAAGAATAATATAGAGGAGAACACCCAAAGACTGTGGAATGATTTCACATGCACAACATTTGCATAATTAAAATTACTAAAGGAGAGGAAAAAAGAGGTGGAAAAATATTTGAAATAGTAAATTTATAGAATTTTCTAAAATTAATATGAGCTAGTAAATAATATGTGAGCTATATACAGATATAAGATATTCAGAGAATAAATACCAAAATAAATCTACACCTACTCTTATCATATTCAAACTATAGAACTATAAATACAAAAGAAAATCTTGGGCTGGGGATTTAGCTCAGTGGTTAAAGTGCTTGCCTTGCAAGCGCAAGGACCCGAGTTCGATCCCCAGCACCGAAAAAAAAAAAAAAAAAAAAAAAAAAAAAAAAAAAAAAAAAAAAAAAATTCCTTCCCAGTAAAAGGAAAGGAATAAGGATTACAAAACTTCTTATCAGAAATCATTCAAGCAAAGAATATAATGTGTAAACTATTGAAAGAAAATTATAATCACAATGCCAACCTAGATTTCTGTATCTAGCAATCCCCCAGTTGCTGGGAGATGGGGCTCAATGCAGGTCTATTAAAATAGCTGCTATGGTTTATATATAATACAGCCCCAAAAGCCTCCCATCCTCCCAGGTAGGTGACAGGGTGACTGGGGCTTAATTGCTGACTTCCTGTTAGGAGGTGGGTTCTCAGAGGTCAGAAGAGGTGGCTTACCCGGGCGTGGCCTGGAAAACTGCATCTCCCTCCCCAGCATGGCCGTCCCCCTCTGCATCCCCATCGCCTTGACGTGAGCAGCTCCTCTGGCCAAGCCCCTACAGACTGTAACTGTGACCCAAAGGAAATCTCACCTTTAATTTGCAGGTGTTGAATATCATGTTTTGGCACCAAGGAAAGTGACTAGGACAATACTTACATTAATACAAATACAGATGGATATATATACATATATAAAATGTTTACACATATGTCTATATTCATAAGCTAGCATACACCCAGATAGTCCCTTTTTATGTCAGCTGACGAGGCCAAGAAGCAATGATACCTCCTTAGTAATGACTACACAGAGCACCTAGATATTGGCTTTAAAAAAAACTTTTGTTTTCTTATTCTTACCTGACAGGTATTAGTTTTGTACATATTAATGAGGTTCAGTGTGATTTTTCCATACATGCATACAGCATGAATTGCAGATTTTGGTTTCAGATAGTACTCTCCAATAAAATAAACTGGGGCCCTAAGTGAATTGAGGTCCTCTAAAGGAAGGGAATAGAAAAAAATGATATACATGGAAACGGAGTCACTAGGTAGGCTTACAGGGCCAGAGGCCTCTAGTCCACAATGGCTCTATGCACTGGAGAGCCGGAAAAGCCATATCTGTTTAGTCCTAGCACTGGAAGGTACAAAACAAGAGCACCGGGGATACCGCACATCTAAGATTCAAGGCCTGGGTGCTCCCTGGAGAGTCACTGGTAGAGTCTGTATTGCAACGCTGAAGAAACTGGAGCCCAATGTCCACAGACAATGGCAGGAGCAAAAGACACACCCACTTCAGTAGAAAGCAGCTTTTCAAACACAAGCTGCCTCCCTCCTCCTTCCCTTTTCATACCGTCTGGGCAGCAAGCCTACTGGATGGGAATCAGCCTTCAGTTTGCTGGCCTGCATTCTAGTCATCTCTGGGAACACTCTGCAGACACACCCAGAAGTGTGTTTTGTTAATCTGCTGTTCATCTCTTAATCCAATCAGGTGGACAGATTATAGGCCTTTGGGGAAATGGCTGACTCTAGGATTGGGTCAGGAAATATACAAGATGAGCCTGGAGCATCCCATCAACTTGTAGACTCAGAAAGCAAAAAGTTATACATTTAAAAATTAAACTTTATAAAGTTACAATAATGGGTGAGAATAGGGCAAAGGGACAGAGGGCCTTTCAAAGGCCAAGGGAAGGACCTTCCAGTGGGCCAAACTAGAACAATTTAAGCAATAAAATAAATAAGTCTGTATGGACTGTAACCCAATGTAGAAAATAAACACTGTTATGAATAAATGATTTGCTACTTTGGTAAATTTTGGAGGACAAATAACTCCACAATGCCGAATTATAAATAACTTAGCAGACCATCTGTTCCTAAAGAAGTGGAGGAGGACACCTCCCCACTCCTTAACTGTGGGTAGTGCATAGCAGTTTCCTTCCAAAAAGGACAGGATGGAATTGGAGAAATAAGTCATTTTTCAAAGGAGTGTAAAAATAGCATCTTACCTTTGTGGTCTTTCTCCCAGAATACATAACTTCAGTCTAATCATGAGGAAAATTTCAAATAAATCTCACTTGAAGGACTTTCTACTGAACGCTTGACCAGTATTCCTGCAAACCAAGATACAAAATCTAGATAAAATCAAAGTTATCACAAACTGTAACAGCCTAAGAAACATTTACGACATAGAAGGCCTAAGGAGACAAGATGAACAAATATACTGTGATATCCTAGATGAGATTCCGGGACAGAGAAAGAATATTGGGTAAAAACTAAGAAAATGTAAAGTATATTCTCTAGATTATAATGATTGATTAATTTTAGTTGTGACAAACATACCATACTAATGTAAGATGTTACTAATGGGGGAAACTGAGTATAGCTTATATGGGAACTGCCTGTACTATCTTCATTATTTTTGAGTAAACCTAAAACAGTTCTAAAATTAAAAATTGACACATACCATATGTATTTCCAAAACAAATAAACAAAACATAGATTCACTAATTATCTCACGAAACCAAAACCAAAGGTGTGACATGTAAAAGAAATGCCCATGCATTTAAGCAAATTTAAGTTTAAAGGCTGAAAAAAGTATAAGCAAAGACTTACATGGAACATACAAATTTAAAGACAATAAATAAATTAAGAAAATCATGGGTTGGTTTTGAAAGTAATAGCTAAATAACCAAGTTATATACAGAGACAAAAGTAATAATATAAGACATTTTAATGGTAAATTGTACAATATATAATAATGATATTAATGCCATGACTGTGCGCCATGTATAACATTAAAGCTCAAAACAAATTAAGAGAAATATACACAAAAAGTACCTATCTCAGACCATGATATAAAAAGTGAATCACATGAACAAAAACGTGCACCTATTCTATATAGTTGTGGAAATTCAAATATAGTCATCATATGTAAAATCACAAACCCCATTAAAGTTTTTAAAATGCAATGTTTGAGATTTTTTTCCACTATGAATCAAAGTAAAAAATAATTTAAAAATTTAAAAGTAATTAATACATTGGAAATACAGTGCTTTTTATTATAAAATTACTAAATTGGAAATTTAGGGCTCAAATTGCAGATTATTTAGGAAATAACTCAAGTAAAAACAATGAAGATAAGAATCTTCGAGATTCAGATGAAACAGTGAGCTGTGAACAGTGAAAGAGGAGTAGAATTCTTAGCATCAGAGACATAGTAATTATAAAAAATAAACATAAACTAATAGAGCAATCAATGCATGATGATACAAACAAAACATAAAATCTCCTAAGGAAATTTGACAACATAATTAGTAAAGAAAATAGCAAAAATAAATGAATTGGAAAAAAGGAACATTTAGAACTACTAATAACTGTAGGTAGACTACTTATTGGGAAAAAAGTGACAGTACCTGAATTGTGAAAAATAGAATAGAGGAATAGAATAGAGGAATAAAGAGGCAAAAAGATAATATTAGAAAATCAATAATATATAATATTTTTCAAAATATGAACTTAATACAAGTGTATTCTCAAGCCCAAATATATGAATTATTTTTCTAAAAAAAAAAAGTTTCCAAAACTAACACAAAAACGACACACAAAATCTAAACAGAACAACTTTTAGATTAAATGACTCATCTTTTCCTCAACAAAAACCACTGATCCTAGAAAACTTCAAAGGGTATGGATATCATGTCTTTAATTTTTAAACCCCTAACATATCACAGATTTTAAGCCACACTAAGATAAAACAGAGAAGAACAAAACAGACTAATCTCATTTATAAATGTGAAAATAAAAATCTGAATACAATCAAAGAAACTGATGGGCAATTCCTTAACATGATTGTGCTTAGTGGAAAAAAGCATCTTTAACATCCTTAATGTCAGAAACAGCAGATCTATTAGCTGTTTCTACTGTTTACCACTCTTTCAGAAGACCAGATGAAAACCAGGGTGAAAATTAAGTAAGTAAAAATTCCAGCAGAAAGAGAAAAATAATTATTTGCAGAAGAAATCTTAGAAAACTAAGATAAACAACTGAAAAGACCAAACAATAAAAGACTTCGGTAAAATAGCTGTGTACAAAATCGATATAGGAAAATAATAGTCTCAATATATACAAATAAAAGCCTATTAGAGGATATAATGGGAGAAAATAGATATGCACAGAAGTGACTTTGGAAAAATAACTAGGGACAAACTTTGGAAGAATACAAAATCTTTATGTACAAAACATTAAAATATTACTGAAATTCCCCCAAAAGGCTAAAGTGTCTTAGTTCCTGAATGTCGAACTCCATGAATTAATTTATAAATTTAAAGTGACTCTAATAAATTAGAAAAAAGCAATGCAGAGGAGAAAAAATGGCCTTCTCAATAAAAGAGCTGGGAAAGCAATAAATCTTACCTCTTCACACTATGTACAAAAAATAAATTCTAGATGGATTGCAAATGTAAAGAGAAACCTGTAAAGCTCTTAAATTACAAACACGGGCAAGCACATCATGACATTTGGGTAAGCAGGCAAAAAAATTCTGAAATGAACACAAATTGAGCTAACCAAAAAGTAAAACGTTGTTAAATTTAATAGTTTAGATTTGAGATCTATCCCTCTAAACAAATCATTAAAATTCTGCAGAAGGAACATCATAGAATGGAGAAAACTTACAACACACACGCGCACGCACTCAGCTATACTCAACTCAGGCCTCAGATCCAGAATATATAAAGCACTCCTACCAGAGAGGAAAAAGAAGATAACTAATAGAGGACTGGGAAGAGCTCTAGGTAAGCACTGCACAATAGCGGATGTCTAAATGGCCAAGGAAAATGTGAACAGGCATTCAGCTTCATTCGCCATCACAGAAATGCAAATATAACCCACATCACAGTATTGCTATATACCCATCACATTAGCTAAAATAACAAAACAGAAACAGACAGACAAGCATGAGGGTGGAGCAAGCGGGGCTCATTTACTGCTGTGGGAACACGGCACACAACCTTGATACACCGGCAGCAGCTACGAAAGCAGACTCCAGCTCAGTCTCAGCGATTTCCCTTCCAGATAAACATCCACATAAATATGCACATCTTTTTACAGTGGCCCTATTCAGAAAAGCCAAGCACACAGACACACACATGCACACGCACACACACACACGCACACACAGCAACAACCGAATGTGCATTATAGGGATAATGGATAGTACGTTCACATAACATACTATGATTCTACAATGAGAATAAACAATGTACAGTTATGCACAACATGATTAAAATTTATACATGCGTTTTGAGCCAGAAAAGTCAGACCCAAAGAATATATGATGTCTGATGACATTTATATAAAGCCAGAACAGACACAATTTATCTCTAGGGCTAGAAGTAATGGTCACCCTAGTGAGGAGGTAGGACCAAAAAGGGCTTTTTAGGGAATTTAGTGTTTCTGTTTCTTGATCTGGGTGAGCATGTCATGGGTATGTTCTCTTTGTAAAAATTCACCAGGCTGTATATTTACAGTATGAGTGCTTTTCTGTATGTAGTTATACTTCAAAAACAGTGTTTACTACAGCAAAATTTTAGAACAAGATTAGATAAACTTTTCAAAGAAAAACTAACAGTGAGCATTAACTGGGAGATTAATGAAAGTTGAAGGGTAACAAGAAGAAACCAGCCCTTTTACTAAATCACATTGAATAAATACAATAGATTAAATAGATCATTATCTGTCTTCCCTTCCAGACCCGTTATCTGCTTTTTCCTACCCAGATCCATATGCAAGGAAATGGAAGATCTCTGGATTTATTATCAGGGTTAACAATGCAGGGTCCAGCTAGGGACTGGAGAGAAGGAGCGAATAGTCCAGGGTGGATTCCCCTGACTTGCAGCCCCACAGCTCCTGTTGAAGTGTTTGCATTCTTCCTTGGCCACTGGTCCTTTTGATCCAGTCTTTTGTGTGGCTGTAGGCCTCCCTGGTCTACAGTACTAGTGATCCCTCTCTTCTGTCTGCAGTGCAAGGGGTACTAAAATCCTGCCTTGTTGCTACTGTTGGGTGTTTCAGCATCCCTTGATGGCTATCTTGAAGTTGCTCCGTTCTTTGTATGTCCCATGTTTAGTTTTCTTCAAATAACTCCTCGCAACAGACCACCTATTTGCTGAAGGAGCACTGACTCATAGCTAATACCAGGTGAACAGAAATACAGCTCTCATGAATAGACAAATTGTAAGAACAGACAAACTCAGAAACTTGCAGAAATTTACTTTGTGATAAATGTGATGACGATCCTGTTAGTGAAGGAAGGTGCAGCATTCTCAATCTGTGTTCCCATTTCTACAGTACGATTCTAAGGAACATCTCTGTCTTCATCCCTGCTTTTGTATCAATCTAAAAATAATGTAGGACAATATATTGCTTCCTTAAATCACATGGAGACCAGAGCTTGAAGCCAACCCAGGAATGCAAAGCATTATCACATCATCATCTCTTAAAAACATGGGTGGATCTTCCCAAAAACAAATTCAAAAGCTGAAGAAAGAACATCTCGATCGCCTCCTTAGGCCTGTATAATTAATATTCTTCTCCCTCTTGGTGAGAGTGTCAAGCAGCTTGAATCCTTTCACCTTTTGAAAACCTTGCTTAGAGTAGAATAATGATCAGACTCTTTCTCCGAAGGTAGCCCTTCGCGAAGAAAGCCCAAGAACTCCCGTTCTGGAAACTGGCCTTTCCCCTGGATGTCTTCATTGTGAAAAGTCAGTCTCTCTCTACGCTAAGAGACCGAAGGAGGGGACTGGCTAGTAACATATACCCTCATGTTTTATTGTCATCAACTAAGAGTGGCCTCAGTCGATAAGTGAGCCTGTCATCTAATTGCTATCAGAAAGTATGGCCTAATAACCCACTCTAAAACTTTAATAATCATTTTGGCAGTCCTCCAAAGCTTAATTGGCTTGTAGTTAACAACTATACATAATAGGTTAATTCATTTAGTTATCAAGGGGTATACTTTTATAACCAGTTTATCCTGGAGATTTACCAGGAGTTGCCTTTGATTAACATAGGCATTATTTTATTGCCTTATTGACACTGTTGTGCTAACACAGATATTGGGAATACTTGCTTTGGCTTTTTTCAGTATAAAATTATGATGACCATGTTATGTAAAATTTATGCCAAAATTTTGGGAACTCCAGTATACTTTTATTAATTTTTTGGAATATACTTAACATTAAAAACATATTTTCATATCACATGGTTTATCAAATATTTAACCCAGTTTAGATAGCAATTAGAGATGAGGAACATCCCTGGCATTAACTGATTTTATCATTTCCAGGTTTTTGCCAGAGAAGTTATTTTCAAATTATCTGATGTTCAATATTTTAAAATTGTTTGACAAGAGATCCAACTCAAAGAGGATTGCAGTTACCCATATTCTAAATCATATAACCTGTTTCCCATTTTCCTTGGGATAAAATACCTGTGTCACACAATAGGTTACTATGCCTACTTCTAACCACATCTCACTGCCTCTTCCATATATTCGGCCATGCTGGCTTCCTTGTTATTTCTCCACTTAGCTGATTTTGTATCTTCCCCTGAGAACTTGCCAAACTGCTGTTCTTCACAGCTGCAAATCTTTCTTCTTAATCTTGTCATGACTAGTTCTTTCTCTCCATTTAAATGTACCTCAAGTACCATCTTTCAGGAAGGCTTTACTCATCCCCCAAATTACTCTCCATAACACAATCCTGTTGTAGCATCTCCCTAAAACTTGTTTCTTTTTCAAATGTTTAATGATTTGTTTATCACCTATTTTCCAAATGGGCTCTCATCTCTGACATATTATATGCCTTGTTTGTTAGTTTAATACAGAACATAGAATAGAGTCCAACATATAACAAGTCCTCAACAAATAAATACTTCATAATTGAATGAATAAATACATGCTGCTAGTTTATCAGAGTAGTGACCTACATTGAAGGATAAACAACCATAAAATCCAGTTTTTATACCAGCTAAAACTATTTTGAGGGTTTAATACCTCCTTTCAGTATTCTCTAAAGGATTTACAGAAGATATTTCTCTCCAGAATTTATATGCAACTAGCAACCTGCATGCTCGGATCTGGATCTCGGATCTGTCTTTGATACTCAATCTTATTTTTGTTATTGTCAAGAAACTCAAGGCCAGATATGAGACTATGGTGCCCATTCGACATTCTGAACTCAACCCTGAATCACTGCATACTATTTATTTATCCATCAATTTATTCATTTTATACTGATCATGTTGTGCTGTATGCATTTCTGTAAGCTGTCACATATGCAATTGGAAATGAGACAAGTTGGAAAAATGTATCTACATAAAATATTACGTCCATGTAATACCTGTGGGCAGCTGGCTCAGTATCCCCTTTCTGTGACTCCTTCAACTCCTCCAAACTAAGATGCCTCTTAATAGCCTAACAACTCAGCATTTGATCAAATACGCTTTTATGGTATGCCCTAGTTATTTCACAACATAGATCCCATAATTTTAAATCCTTATATATCATGAAGTGTGATCAAAAAATTTAAACAATTATTACAATGAAAGATACGTCATCACTAATACCCTCGAAATGCTCTTCCTCACTGGAAGCATGCTTGTCCCACCCTTTGCCACTCTCTGGAGTAATCCTGCAAGTCTTCTTTCATGTTTTTAGGAAGTGTGATCAAAAGTACGGTGAATGCTGCTGCCAAGTGCCATTCAGACAAGTGACAGCGTCTCCTTCTTCGCTTATTCGCCAGATCTGACACCATGCAAGTTCTGGCTCTTCCCCAAAGTCAAAATGACCATGAAAGCTAAATGTTTTTAATCAGTTCGAAACATTGGGGCAGCCACAACAGAGCAACTACAGACACTTAGGAAGAGAACTTGTAGAACTGCTCCAGAATGAGGGTGTAAGTGTGCGCAAAGCAAAGGGGAGTACTGTGAGGGGAATTAACGATAATGTATCTTTTACTGTAATAAAATTTATTTTAAACATTAACGATATCTCATATATACACTCCCCAAAGCACCTAAAATACTAACTGCCAAATAATACTCCCCCAACAGAACTTTGTTAAATTAATGGACAATGACTTAGTGTGTCACGTGATTCAGTGAAAGGTAAAACTATATGAAACCTCATTAGACAAAAATAAAATCATTTCAATCCTTCTTATATCCTGGTCCTACCTGCTAAAGCAACGGGAAATTAAGGATTTTTGATTTTGTCTGATGGGTTGTTTTTTTTTTAATTTTGCAAGAACAAAGAACTCATTGGCGATGTTCGGCAACATCAATATTAAGTGACAGTCCACGCTGTTTTCAGGATGCAGGATTTTACTAGGTGCAGTTTTGTCAAGTGTGGGATGCTTTTGTATCGATTCTAAAGTGGTTTTTGGATGAACTTTGAAAGCCATTTGCTGAATGCGGGGTTTTGTAGGCTTGGGGTTGTCAATAAATGTGTTTTGCTGCAATTAATAACTATATGCTCTTGCACTTGTGGAGAAGATGAAGCGTCTTTCTAATTTCGCATTCGGCAGTAAACAGGAGCAACCGTCTGTGGGATTCCTCTTTTGATTCCAGCTGCCCTAGCTTGGAGCGCTTTGAATCCAGCTTACTCTACATTTCCTCATTAGCTGGTGTCCCCATTTATTTTTCTGCCTAAATGAGTAGAGAAGTCATTTTGTTTAGCTCATTCGGATCTGTTGAGAAAGATACCAGCAAATCAACACCTGTCACTTTTCACCAAATCCTAAGAGGAAATAGGATTTGTAGCAGCTTTGCCTTGGCAGGAAACAAAATACTCAAGGATTGCAGTAAATGACAGTATTCTATGAAACCGCTATCTCCGACTATAAAGTGGGAATGAGCTTCAGTCTATTATGGATGTAATTAATCTAAATCACTTATAAGACAATAAAATTTAATTATGGGTTCTTAGTTTCTAAGAACCCACCAATTATTGTTAATAGGCTTTTTCTTGATTGTAGCTAGTGAGTCAAATGTGTTGAGGCTATTTTTCCAACAGTTAATTTTTTTAAATCACTCTATTTTTATTTAAGTAGTTTTGGTATAGCACTGCTTTGTAGTGGTGGACCAACTACTCCACTAACTCAGTTTATAATTCGGGAAATTACTAGAGATCAAATTCCTGGGTAGTTTTTATGTAACCGACATTCTCTGCTTTTAGAGACTCTCTAGCTCTGTGATCTGCTAAGAGAAGTATTTTCCTCTCATCTGAACAGCTGGATATCTGTATTTACATTGATTTTTAGATAGCTTTGTGTTTGAGAGTGCAAACACAGCAAAATATTTGAAAGTTCATTCTGTTTTTATCAGATCCTATAGTGGGTCAGTTATAGTTCAATCCCTTCAGTGTGTATTAACAAGGACATTATGAATCTGAAATCCCTTGTTTCTCTAAAGGGTTAAGGTGTCCCCAGATATCAGTGTTTTATTTTTAAAGTATCTTTAAGCATTAATATTTATTGAGTTTTTGCTGTGTGCCAGGTACTTTTCTAGAGTACTCTGTGTGAATTATCCTCTTTGTCTACACTGCAATTCGATACTTCTACCTACTTCACATTAAGGAAACTGAATGCTGGGAGTTTACGTTGCTAGGCAGAAGTCTGGCAGGAAGTCACTAATGGAGACAGACTTTAAGCTCAAGAAGCTGAATTTTGCCCATGACACTGTAGGCTTCTCACTTGACGAGAGGGTAAAGAAAATGTGAACACGTAACATGGCACTTCATTTCTTCGCAGCATGTCACGGTCTTTCTGTTGCAGAGTACTGTGACTGATGCCAAACATTTGTATATGTGTGTGTGCCACGCGTAAGGTCCGAAAGAGTCGTTAGAGCCATGGTTATAGTCGGCTACCTAGATCTGTCTATGCAACCACATCAGAAGTGCCTGCCTAGATCTCTTCTAAACCTCTTCAAATAGATATTTCCAGTAATATTTGCTTTTGAGTCAGTCAAAATGACTATCATCACAGGCTGTTGACCCCAGCTGACTTTAAAGTATCACTTAGCGTTCCACAGCAAAATATTACTCTGTGGAGAATCTGGGTGTGCCTTCAGATAAGAAGAAAACGCTGCTGTCATACTGCCGATGAGATTCACACTGTGCATGGTGTTTACAGCTAGAATAGTAATTGTGCATATAAAACTTCAAGTCTTTGGAGCAATTAAAATTAAGCTGTCTGATTGGAGTTAGGAGTGTATTATTATTTAAATCTAACTGTAAATTCTTTGCTAGTCCTCCCATTGAGAGGTGGAATTTAATTCCTCCCTCCTTGAATCTGAACTGGCTTTAGTAGCCAATGTATATAACCAACAAAACGCAAAGGTAATGACATTCTGGCTGTTCCACGACCAGATCCTAAGACTTGCTTGCCACTCTGTGGGTCTCTTTAAATGCTCTCTCTGGGATAAGCCAATCACCATGTCTCACCACTGAGGCTGACATATTGAGAGGTGAAATGAAGGCCATCCGGTCAAGGTCTTGGCTAAGCCCACACTTCACTCATACCTTCTGGTCGCCGTACATATGATCAAAGGCATCTTGGATCCCGGAGACTAATTGAACTGCTGCTTAGTGCCAGTGACCCAAGAGAACAGGCAAGTCTGATCCAAATTTCTAAGTACTTAAGTATGAGATATAAGATATAATGCAATGGTTATTTGAAGCTACTGGGTAGTTGTTATGCAGCAAAAACGAACAGAGAATGAAATGTGGCTCAGACATGAGGAAATCAAACCTGACATTCTGATCATACAATCACACAACCCCAAAGTCCCCAAGCACTAAAGAAATTACTTCACACTTATAGACAGATTTCACCTACACTTTTGGGCCATTAAATAAGCATGGGTGTCTGACGGTCCCTTGTAGCTGGACCCATAGAAAACATCTCCAGCATATTCAGAAACAAGCTGAAACAAGCCAGCTGCTCTCCTAGAACATTCCTCTCCTCTCTGCATCCTAGAAAATCCTCAAGCTCTCATGGCTTCTGAGTGTAACTTGTACTTCCACAAATGTCTTCGCAGGCACTCGAAACAGTTCGTGACAGTTCAAAACAGTGATGGCGCGAATTGTGCATGTTTTAATGCACAAGTTTCTACTGTGTAGAACGTATCTGCCCTTATTCTCCTGGTAAAATTCTTCTTTATCTCTTAGTCTTCAGCTTAGACGTTACTTTCCCACAGAAGCTGCCCTCATCTGTGCTTGTTGTGTTCAGATTCAGAACACATTGTCTTTTCTTTCATCCGTCTGTCCGTCCCTCCTGCCTTTCTCTTTCACCTCATTTGGTCTCCCTCTTGCTCTTTTTACCCTCTTCGATGCTCCTCTCTCTCTTTCCTGACTCATTTCTTCTCTACACACCCTCTTTCACTTCTGGGTGATGTTAGGCAGTCACTTTACTGCTCTAAACCTTAATGTCACACCTATACATTAAGGATGCTACAAGCACTAAAATGAAATCACATAATTAACTATTACCATAGAATAGGATACGGCAGTGATGGCAAACCTCTGAGAGCTTTCAATGATACAGCCTATTGTGGCATGCGTGCCATAGGTTTGCCAACACTGGGCTAGAGTAAGTGCTCAAAAATGCTAACCATTTCTAATAGCTTATTATTATAAGCGGTCAACTGCTACCAATAAGCACCTATCTGACTACCAACTACAAGATTTTCTGACAAATCTTCATTACCTTGGAGTTCATCTTGGACCATCTCTACCATAATCAAAACATCCCAGTGAAAGCAAGCACATCGCCCAGAAAATCACACCATGTCCCGGTGTGGAGTGGTATAATGTCCAGCCCCATTAGGCAGAGAAACTGTTTACCAAACTAAAGCCATTCTCGAAATACAACTAAATTAGTCTCTGTAGATTTATAATTTCTTCAATAAAATTGTGTTTCTAATGGATATATCAGTTATTTAATCTTACCATTTTGAATTTTGAAACCTATTTTATTCCATATAATATAAAATGACACTAGGAAGCACTTTCTTATATACTCAACCAAGAATAATAATAATTTGTAGTTTTATATCCTTACAACGCTTTTTCTAGGATCACTAATTTTAACATTGCATCAATTTTACTTTCATATTTGCAAGTAGTCAATGATAACTGCTAGGATTTCCCTTTTAAAGTCTCACTTATTTCCTGTACATAATATTTAATAAGATACAAGATACAGAGATAATAAATGTCTTTCCAATCTTTAAAACTAGATGTATAATGTCTACTAGACATCTCCATTTGGATGTTCCATAACAATAACACAACAATAATAGTAATGGCTAACATTTACCATGCCATTCTGTATTCAGCATTATCTCAAGTTCATAATTTACATTTTCTCAGTCTAATATCACAATAATCTTATGAGTATATATTATCATTCCCGCTTCACAGAGGAAAGGGATATGACAAATTTAAGTAAACTGCTTAAGGTCATGCAACTATCAGATCCTGGATTCAAACCCAAGAAAACGGGTTCTAATATCCAGCTTTATCTGCTGCTGCTGTAATTCACATGCCTAAAACAACTCTTTTCCAGCCTTCTCGGACTCTTGGGCTTTCTAGGACCAAAAAATTGACCTCTCTTTCATTTTTCTAGGGTATAACAAAATGATATAATGTGCAACTCTGATTCTGAGTACCTCCTCTCATTCATCCAAATACATAAAGGCAGCTCTTCCTCACTAAAATATCACACCTCAAATTGGTTTCTCCTTCCTATTCTAGCTATTGCTGTCCAAACAACACCTGTGTCTTCTTTCTTCCTCTACCCTCCTCTCCTCACCTTAATAACCTCCTAGTCTCTCTGCCTCCAGTTCCGGTTTATTCAATCCATTCAACATTCTGCAGTCAAAGTGTTTTCCCCAAATGCAAACATAATCATCACACCACCCTCTAACTTAAAACACTTCAATGGCACCTTCTTATCCTTAGGAAACTGTTCAAAGTCTTTAGAATGGCTTACAAGTCTCTTACGATTTAGTGCTATTTCCCTAGTCTCATCATCAGCCCTGTGTACTCTGCTCCTGTGACACTCAGCTTCCTTCAGACACATTTGGCTTTCCTGGCCTCGAGAGCTTCATGCACAAGGTTCCTGCTGTGTAGAACATATCCACACTTATTTTCCTGGTAAATTCGTATCTGTCCCTTATTTTCAGCTTAGATGTTACTTTCCCATAAAAGCTGCCCTGGTCTGTGCTTCTCATGTGTTCATATAGCTCGCTAAGATCCCCTACTACAAGATTAATAAACTTCCATTATAATAGTATTTTTAACCTTCTGCATTTATCACTAAACTGTAAACTTCATAATTCTAAGTGTTTTATGTTACTTAAAGTAAACAAATATTTGTAAAATTAATGTATAAAAGGTAAGATACAAAGGGCTAAAGAAGTAGTACACAGATATCACGTCTGAAATTAAGTACTACTAAATTATCTATTTGCTAGCTAAAATAAATTTACATTAATATTCTTTATAAAATAGTCTGTAATGAGAAATTTTTAAAAAGTAAAACAGACACTAAACATCCAAGAGAAAACTACAATGGAGAGAGAATGAGTGAAGTTATGGATAAACTTTCACAGGTCTATAAGCACCGAATTATTTAATACCATGGGCAGGACAAAACACACACAAACATTCATTAATTGACTATGACAATAATAAGAGTTGGTGATAACATGTATTGATCTATTACAGTATCAAAGAGAAAGTCCCCAATTGAAGATTGAGGACAATTAATATTTATCAATAATATTAATCACGGTAAATATTAATGATAAACATTAGTTATAAGGACACACAAACTACGCTAGCATCTTCAATACATGCAGGATAAAGCTGAAACTGGAGCCCCAGCATAAACTGTGGATCAAGGTGCCTGTAGGAGGCAAGAAAGGAGGCCAGACCCTTTAAGAGGAAAGAAAGACAACCCTTCTAATGAAACACATCTCACCACAATCATTTTTCATATCAAAATTTGATGTACTCAATAGTCCTAGTCCTGAAAAGAAATTGAGGTCTACAAATGCAATGATCAATAAGAGAAACATCTCCCTACCCACATAAATGTGTATAAGATCCAGAGACTTAGGATTTATTTTCAGCTACATGTGTTAGGTTGACGAAAAGAGATGCTAAGATGATCCTAGGATCATTTATAGTGACCACCGTAATGGACCAAAGAAAACCATCACTGATTAAAATCAACTCCATCACATTGACAGTACCATGACTACTGTAAGGAAAGAACCTTGGTGGTCCATGTATTTGTGAGACTATCAGGTTGAAGTTCTTGCAGAGCTTTGCACAGCAAGATCCGATAGGGTAAGCAGGGAGCAGTCCAGGACGAGGCCGCCCACACAGTACTACCTGATCCCATCCAGAAGTCCCAGTGGCCCCAAAGAGCCACCGATTTCAATAGAACCAAGCACTGGAGTGAGGCACAGCTTGCGCCTCTGAAATGAGCTTTTGTAGGACCCAAAATGTAATGATAGCTTTGGCACAAGCTGATGATTTATTCTGGAGGTTTCTCTATTGTTGAGAAAGTTAAATCAGTGTTGTTTAGCTCATCCTGATCTAAGAAGGGAAAAGCAAGCCAAATGTAATGTAATACTTACACTTCCTGGTTTTAAAAATCTTCATGAATTCTCCCTTTCACATTTTAACTGGAGAAACACCATTGTCCCTATAGCTTCTTTCATGGCTTGTATCTAGATGTCCCCCCAAAGCTCATGCTGTCATAGGTGCGGCTTTTCAAAGGCAGCTAGATTTGGATATATGATGCTGGGATTAAGGAACAAGTAATTAAAAATTTCCTAGAACCAAAAGACAATGGAAACACAACATGTCAAAGCTTATGGTACACAATGAAAGCAGTTCTAAGTGAGAAAAGTATAGCTTGAGTGCATACATCAAAAGAATAGAGCAATACCAAATACATAACCTAATGCTGCATCCTAGAAAAACAAGGGCAATCCAAATTCAAAACTAATAAGAAAAAAGTATAAAGATTGGGGGAAAATTAATGAAATTAAAACTTTAAAAATACAAAAGATCAATGAATCAAAGGGTTGGTTCTTTGAAAGGACAAACAAGATCACTTCTTGGTCCTTTCAAACAATAAGCCCTTAAGCCAAACTAACCAAAAGAAGAGAAGAAAGAAGAAAATCCATATCAGTGCAATTAGAAATGAAAAAGTTGAAATTACAATGGATACTGCCAAAATCCAGAGAATTATAAGACACTATTTGAAAAACTTATTCTAATAAATTGGAGAATCTAGAAGAAGTGGAGAAATTCCTAGAGTAGACACATATGAGCTATTAAACTTGAACTAAGGAGATATAAAAACTCCGAATAGACCAATAATGGTCAATGATATAGATGCACTAGGAAAAAACCCTACCAAGAAGAGGCTTGGACCTGATGAATTCACCCCAGAATTCTATCAGAACTTCACAGAAGATCTAACACCAATATTCCTTAAACTCTTTCATTAAACTGAAAGGAATAGAGTACTGTCATATTCATTTTTAGAAGCTAATTTTGCCTCTATATCAAAACCTGACTAAGGTCTAACCACAGGAAAAAAAAAAAAAAACAATGGGCTGGGGATTTAGCTCAGTGGTTAAAGTGCTTACCTTGCAAGCACAAGGACCTGAGTTCGATCCCCAGCACCCCCCCCCAAAAAAAAGACAACCCTAAGACAATCTCCCTAAAGAACACAGATATAAAGATATTCAACAAGATACTGGCAAACAGAATGAAACAAATCATGAAAAAGTTCATACATAATGACTAAGACGACTTCACCCAAGGAATGGAAGAATGGTTCAACACACATAAATCAATAAATGTAATACATCACACAAACAGAAGTAAGGACAAAAATTACATAATCGTCCCAACAGATGCGGAAAAAGCATTTGACAAAATTAAAAATTCAGACATGATTTGGAAAAAAAACAATGAAAACAGGAGGAACTTACCTCAAAATGATGAGACATGTATGATGAACCCACTGCCAATGTCATATTGAATAGAGAAAAATTGAAAGCATTTTTTCTAAAAGTAGGAAAAGATGGGGGTGTTCTCATCAGTCCTATTTAAGGTATCACTTGAAATGTTAGCCAGAATAATCAGGAAAGAAAAAATAAATAAATAAGGAATACATACAGGAAAGAAAATTTAAACTATCCTTATTCACAAATGACATAATCCATACATAGAAGACTCAAATAACTCCACCCCAAGGTCCTTACAGCTAATAAACAAATTCAGTAAAGTAGCAGGATACAAAATCAATATACAAATATCATTAGCATTCCTGTATGCCAGCAATCAACCCACAAAGAAAGAAATTAGGAAAACAATCCCATTCACAGTAACCTCAAACACTTAAATATGTTGAAATTATTATAACCAGGACAGTGGAAGAACTCTATAATGGAAACTATAGTACTTTGAAAAAAGAGATCAAAGAGGACATTAGAAAACGGAAAGTCATTCCCTGTTATTAAACAGACAGAACCAATATTGTCAAAATTGTTACATTAACAAAAATGATATATAAATTTAATACAATTCCAATCAAAAGGCCAATAACATTCTTCACAGAACTAGGAAAAAAATTCCAAAATTTATGTGGAACCAGAAGATATCCAGAATAGCTAAAGCAATCCTGAGCAACAAGAGCAAAGGCAGAAGGCAGTAGAATCCTGAATAACAAGTTACATTACAAAGGTACAGTGGTAAAAACAGCAATGGAACTGCCATAAAAACAGACACATTGAACACGGGAACAGAACTGAGGATGTATAATAGCCCCCATGTATCTTCAACTATCTGATCTTCAAGAAAGAGGCCAAAAAGTATGCTGGAGGAAAAAAAATCTTCTTTTAAAAATAGTACTGGAAAAACTGGTTATCCACATGCATAAAAATAAATGTAGACCCAAAACCCTCAGCCTGTACCACAATCAAATCAAAAGGATCAAAGTCATAGATATAAAAACAGAAATACTAAATCTGCTAGAAGAAAAATAAAGTAAAACTCGTGAAGGCATAGGTATAGAAAATATCTTTCTGAACAGGACTACAATTATAATGCATAACACCAAGATCCACTGAATTAAAAAGTAAAGGAAATAAATGACAGAATGAAGAGAAAACCTACAGAAGAGAAAGAAATTTTGGCAGCTACTCTCAGACAGAGCTAATATCTAGAATACATAAAAAAAAAAAATTGCACTCCCCCAAATAAGAGACCCAGCCAAAAAATGGACAATTGAAATGAACAAACACTTCTCAAAACGAAGAAATACAAATGGCTAATAGGTACAGGAAAAAAATATTCAGTGCATTTAGCTCTTAGAGAAATGCAAATCAAACACTGAGGTTCCATCTTACTCCAGAAAGAATGGGTATTATTAAGAACTAAAAAAAAAAAAAGCTGGCAAAGTTGTGAGGAAAAAAGGACCTTTTTACATTGTGTGTGAAATACGAATTAATATGACCACTATGGAAATCAGTATGGATATTCCCAAAAAACTAAAAATAGAAAATCCTTTGACCCAGGTATACCTCTTCTGTGTATCTTCCCAAAAGATTTAATGCCATCATAGCACAGTGATACTTTGCACACCCATGCTTATAGCACCACAACTCAAAATAGCTCATTCTCGGAAGTGGTTTATGTGCCCACCAACAGAGAAATAGATAAAGTAAATGTAATATATTCATAAATAGATGATACAGAAATAGATATAGACTTTTCAGCCGTGAGGAAAATAAATTTGAATCACTTATAGGAAAACAAATGAATTTTGAGACCATAATGCTAAGTGAAATAAATCATGTAGAAAAGCACAAGGTTCTCTTATATGAGAAACCTAAAGTATAAATAATTTAAAGAGTAAAATGAAAGACAGGTGATAGGAAACACAGGCACTTGACTTTGTAGAGTTGGGAAGGGGATCTGGGAATAGGCTAAACTAAGAAGGTATGGGGGAAGGGGAAGTAAATAGGACTAAATGTGATATATATATACACACCAGATCACCATGAAGAATGTATTCATCATATATCTCAAATATATACTAATAAAATGATACATTAAAAAGAAATGATTAACAAATTTAAAATAATCTATATTCAAATTCTCTTCAATACATAAGTAATATTACAATCTAATTAAATCAATCCATATAAATGTCATTTAAGTATTCTATGAGGAAATCTGTAAAGAGTTATGAGTATTTCTATGCATAAGTCTAAAAGTCTTGTGATAATTTAACCACCAAGGTATTGCTTGGGCAGGTAAAAGAAAGTCTACTGAAGAGAACAATGAGTGCTCTTAAACTTCAAAAAGGAAAACATAGTCATCTAGGCACTTTATATTACAACGTATCCTTTATTAACAAAATAAAATAAAATTTTCAAGTTATTTTTCTCTGTAAGACATTTTAAACTTGGTATTTCTCCCCCTTTTGCATATTTTCATCGTGATTTCCCAACAGCAGTAAGCATGGTGTGGAAAATTGTCTTCAGAAGACACAGGCATCTCAGACTTTTGTTGAGATGGCTCATGTTGCTTCCTTTGATGAACAAAAGTTTCTCCCTGTGATTTGTGTGTTTCTTCTAAGAAATGATTTGGTGGGCTGGTAGTTTGAGAAAACGAATTTTTACTGCTGCTGAAAATGCCTATATATTTTTGGTTTGGTGAGAAATTAATAACTTTCTTTCTGGATATGAGTCTTTTACCAAAAAACGTAAAGACTCAAAATGGTCTTTCAGAAACAAATGCAAAAATGGCACTAATTTTGACTTGCTGAGTTTTTTTTTTTCCATTGCTGCATTGATCTCAACAGCTGTGGGTACTTAAATTCTCTTCCTGGAGCTTTTGCACCCGACATTACGTACAAGAGAAGAGGCACAGACAATTATTACCAATTTTTCACACAGCCCAGGGAGCCACTCGAGGGAGCACAGACATTCTTCCTCCTGCCACGTTACCTTCTCATTCACCAATCGCAACAACTTCTCACAAAATAGAACAGTAAGTCATTAGGAAAAAGGAATTTTTAGATATAAGAAGAAAGGGAAAGAAATGGTAAGAGAAATAAAGGAGAGAAAGTCGAGCTAGTCTCTTGCAAGCTAAGGGCGTTTCAAATGACATGTAATGAAAGGTCTTTGTGGCTTTGATTGGGTGTGTGTGAGCGTTTATGGCACCTGTGCCCGCGGGGGGGTGCACCAGCAGCCAAACGTTAATGCTGGTGTGTAATTACAGAGCACTTAAGTGCATTCAGACATGGTTTGTTTCTCTGATAATTTCCACTTTCTTTGTTCAAGAGGCTGTGGACACTGTAGACGCTGAGGTTCAAGTACCTGCAGCTGTTGAGATAAATGAATGTTGTAGCTGTTTTTAAAAGTTTCCAAGAGGAATTCTGCTTAAGAGGAAAGTTTGATCGAAGTACATTTAAAATATTTTACTTACCTTTCCAAAGCTGTAAAATCCTAAATCTATGAATGGATTGTTCTTTATTCCTCTTCATTCCATAAGCAGGCTGAGCTTTCCTCCTCAGCCTGTAGAACCCATCCTTCTTACATGCTATTAAATTCTCAGCATGGAAAAAACTACTTCAATTTACTACTCAGCTTTATAGACATAGTAGCTGTGTTGTCTTCACTTGTGATGAATAACAAATACAGACATTTAAAAATGTTCAAATGAAAGACCTGTTTATATGAAAGAATAACTTCGTTCCTAAAAAGCAAAGACTTACCAAATCTGAACACAAACATGTTTTTACTTTCCTGAATTTACCTCCTTCCAAAAAAGGTCTAAGATGTATTATTTATTTGTGTTTAATTCTTTTTAAAGTTTGGAACATCTAAAACCAGAAAGGAAACAAAAACAAAAATTAATGTATTTCCATTTTCAGCACCACGGACAGAGTATACCTGATCTTGTGGGTTTTCAGAAAATTTCACCAACAAAAGATAAAGTTTATTTAGAAACAGTGTTGCTTATTATCCTTCTAATTTTACAAATAACCTATTAAAATCAACATAAAAATTAGGAACCTCTGCTAAATTTCCACAATAAAAATTAAGTATCGTGCAAATTTGTAGTAATTTCAAAATATGAGTTATGTTTCTAAATCAGTTACTAGCAGCCTACTCACTAAAGGGTAATCTTTATCCTCTTCTCTGTGTGTTTTCACACATACATATGTGTGTGTATATGAGAGATGCATGGATACATGATAGATAGTGCTATGATGTGGATATGGTTTAGCTATGTTCCCCTGAAAGGTGCAAATGTTGGAGATTTGGCCCCTCGGGTAGTGGTGTGGGAAATGGTGTGGATTTTTGAAGGACAGGGGTTGTAAGAGGTTCTTGGGTTAGTGGGTGTAAACACGCAGGAGGAAGATATTTCTAATGAGACTCTGGTTAGTTCCCAAAGAAAGGGATTTTTTAGAAGCATGAAGCTGACCCTGGGTCATTCTCTGGTTTTCTGTTCAGCAATGTGATTACTCCTTCAGACCTTCCTATCCTGATAGCATGATGTCCCTACCTCATGCTGATTCTAACACCACGACCTTGAACTTCCAGAGCTATGAGCTAAATAAACCTCTTTTTTTATAAAATTAGCCTGCATTTGGTATTTTGTTACAGTAACAAAGCCATATTAAAATAGAAAGATAGATAGCACAAAGAATACAGTTAAAATGGGTAAAAAAATTTTATTTGAGATTTTTTAAGTCCAAAAACTATTTCCAAATAAAGAGTTTTAAAACTTCTATCTTGGTAAACATACCATACCTCACCTTGGGCCTCTAGACCTTTTCTTCACTTATACCTTAGGCTCTAGTCATACCAAACTACTCATAATCTCCTTCAGTGAGGGCCTTTCCCTGTAGTCCGCCTGGGGAACTGCAAGACATTGCTGCAGACGGTGCAGGAAGTCATCTACTCAAAACATCTTCCCTTGATCTCTGTGTCTATCACGTCAGAGTAAAATTTCCAATCATGAGATTGTATTTTGTGTGACCTTGAGTATGTTACTTAGCTTCGGATGGCTACATTTCCTTGTTTATAATATAGAGATAACACTGGCTGTAGAGACATTTTGAGAACTAAACGGGTTAAATCCTGCAAGTTGTTAGAACCACCTCAGAAATAGGAGACATACCATATGTGCTATTATTTTGGTAGTGATGGTGATGGTGGTGACGATACTGGTGAGAAGTAGAATATTAACAGAAAAGTAGTAGAATAACATGAATAAGTGGGATCATGGATATTCTAGACAAAACATCACAGGAACTTATTAAATATTGTCAGATGAATGAATGATGATCATCAGCAAGGAAGAAGCAATGTCTCATCCACATGGTAACAGAGAGTGGAGAAAGAGAAAATTAATTTGAAACACTTTAAAGTAGAGCAATACAAATGGTAATCAATTGAGTCTGGGGTGAGAGAAAAGCAATAAAAGCTATCATGGCATCATTCTTGTAGGATCTTCACAAAGCCATATTTTAGGGATTAAATCCAGGATACATCACCACTTTCCCTATTGGCACTATCTCCATCACATAATATGGATCAGCTTCTAATTGGTTCAGTTCCTTCTCTTTGTGTTATGTAGGACATTTGTTTAAAAATATATGTATGTAAATATGTAGTCATAGATATACACATGAAAGGATCCAGATCAAAGGTGGGATATAACCACATAACTACATTATAAACTTTATATTGAGACCCATGAGCAAGAGAGAAATTAGAAAAAAGAAAAAATGTAATAACTAAAACTTTATTATTTTCAGCATTAATTTGATAATATTTTATATGAGTTTTTATTTGAGAAAAACATAAACTTGGCATGGTGACACAAACCTATAATGCTAGTACTCTGGGATGTTGAGGCAGGAGGATTGCAAGTTCAAGTCCAGCCTGTGCAACTTAGCAAGACTCTGTCTCAAAGTGAAAAATAAAAAGGATCTGGGGATGTAGTGCGAGGGCCTTGGGTTCAAACCCCAGTGCCATAAATAGAGAGGTAGATAGGTGAGTGGATGGGTGAATAGATAGAGAGACAGAGAGACAGACAGACAGATAGATAAACATTGTGATCCTGGCCTCAAACCCTGTTTTACCACAGAAATGAACTGACTTTTATATACCAGTATTAAGTAAATAAATAAATTCAGGAATGCAACTGATTTATCTCTTAATATTATTTTATTTAAAAATTCACAATTTGAGCACTTGTACCAACACAAAACATTTAAAAGCAACAATGGATGCCCTGAAAGAACTTTTCTTGAAACACAGAAGGAATGGTGTTCAACCTGTATGGAAGTCACAGTGCACAGGGCTCAGCAAATCAACAAAATCTATCATCTGTAGGGAATTACCAGGACTTCCAAGTTATCGCAAAATTAGCAAAGAGGGTGAAAGGCACAAATCTGAAGATTTCACTTGGCCCAGGATAAAATCCAAAGAATAACAACAATAATATAACCACTTCCGTGTTTTCTACCATCTGCCAACATACTCCAAAAACCAAAACTGGAAAAGAGTATCCTTTAAAGAAAAATCTATAATCTAAGGCTCTCTGCCATATTTTTCAAATTCAGTATCACAGGAAGGAAAATGATCTTTCCCAGATAGGTGAGAATGATTATCAAAAGGAAGCAATATACAAACATCATAATGGAAGAGTTCATAAATTAAATCTGTATTTCATTTTACCAGATTTTTATAGTGCTCTGCCCTGTTAATGTGTCCTGAGTGTGGCAGATACTATTTTTTTAAAATGACAAAAATGTGTTTAAAGCACAGAGAGTTCAGAAGACAGAACAGCAGCACGTCTGTCTGGATCATCATAATCAGCACCATAAAATGTTAACTCCAAGTAGGTCCACGGAGAAGCCTAGACCTAAACACGAGACATTAATAAATGGGTGAAAAATCTGCTGAAGAAAAAGCTACTTAGGAAGGACTCTAAGATTTTCCAAAAGTGAGTGGCAACAATTTAATTGTGAAAGTTACAGAATCAGGTACTACAGAGTGAACTCCAGTGAAGTTTGATATCAATATTCCTCTCTGGGCAACAAAGTCAGGAATCGGTTCCTTCAGATAAAACATGGCTCACGTGATGGAAGAATGGAACTGGGGTGTCCACGTCTCTATGTCGCTTTTCCAGCACTGTGCTGCCTGTAGTGGAAGAGACTCTTGGAGTCCACATTGCGAGATTTCTGCATCGCCTCAGCAAAAAGTTTGGTCACCTGCCAAGAAAAAGTTAAGAATCTCAGCAGCCCGCCCAAGATGAAAGTGAATGTTGAAGCGATCAGGAGTCAAAAATCACAAGTGTCTGCTCCCTATTTTCAAAGGGGCGCGGGATGAAAGGCATATTTCATGTGGACTTCCACCCATGTCTCAGACTTTTTACCATGAATAACCTTATTCTCCCCCCACAGGGGTTAAAACTGACTATGAGAAAAAACAGGATAGACAGAAAGTTAATGAGTCTCAAATGTGTGAATCTTTCTGCATTAAAGTTGGTGGGTTGTGTGCAAACGAAACTGAACATGACTCAGATAATCATTTTCTGTGAATTGGACAAGCACTTGTACTGCATCTGGACCTTCAGTTATTAACCCATTGCCTTTTATGTGGCGTCTTTCATTTAGAAACAGAAGTATAAAGGTTTGTATCTTTATTGCATTCTACACTCTCACTTTTTAGTCAAAGGATAATTGAACGGGTAATAAAAGAGCCTGAGCTATTCGTGGCTTTTGATTATCTCAGCTTCTTGATCTCCAGCTGTTCCAGGCAGGCTGTGACCTACCATGTTAGCATCATTACCAGAAGATTCTATTAAAAACTCCCTTCTAAAGCATTGGGATGTGTTATATACATGTACCAATTCCCCACCATGAATGTAACTGTTATGCATGGCAAACATGTACTAATAAAAATTTAAAATAAAAAGCCAGAAACTCCCCTCTATTCTGAGTGTTACAAGGAAGGGGAAAGAGAGGTATGCATATGCTGATATATAACACTTTTAGGGAAGGCCCAGAAATGAAACCCACATGCAGCCTAAACATAAGGGAAAGAACATACCTGAAAGTTAGTAAGGAGAGCGATCCCACTGTCCACAGCTGTCCTCCGAATCACGTAATTATCATGGACAAACTTAGTGTTGTTGTTGGGAAGATTGATCACTAGGTCAATGCTGCCATCTCTTATCAATCTGGGAGAATAAACAAATAAGTGAATACATGCCAGTGAGGGGATGATGTGTGTTTTATAATTAATTTTTAAAATTCTAACATAAATTATTCTCTCAGCCATTTAAATCAGTGCCACACTGAGTTAACTGTCACTTGCCCCCTCTATTCCTAAATCGATGTACAAACTGTTCTCATGTGAGGATTATGATTTTGATTGTGTTCTAGAAAGTATGCTGGTTAAAATCTAATGGGATGTAAAATCTGTCTTCTCTTTCGTTTGCTATCTGATCATACTAAGAATTGCTAATTTGATAGATATTTACTTCTTTTTTTTCTACAAGGAAGTAAAGCCTCCTGCATTGAAGATCTCCACCCCCACAGATCCCACCCCCTGTGTTTCTTCTACTTCACTGCTTTTTTTCTAGAACCTTTTAGTAGATGATATGAGAATACAGGTCACCTGATTTTCAATTAAACCATTTCAAATTCTGCTGCTGGACTGCCACACACATGAAGAGACATTTAAATGTCAAAAACTTGAAGTAGTGCAGCTTATTTTACAGGGCTCTAAAGCAAGAGGGTTTATAACATTGTTGGAAGTCTGCTAAAGTCTGTACACAATACCATTCTTTTATTAGTTTGATAATGATTTATAGGTTGACTTCTCAAAAGCTTTAACACAGTTTATTGCATAGAATTTGCTATCATATAGTCATTGGATAGGCTGTAACATCCTGGAACAATCGAGAAAAATCTGCAATGTACTCATGCCACATGGTTTTGTAAGTGTTGACACACTAGTGATCCGGAAGTCCCACACAATGTGCTGTAATAATGTCTTATAAAACCTAATGATGACATGGCCTAAGGTATAACAAAACAAACTTGATAAAGGAACTGCCACTTTGGTAATCCAATGAATGATAGTACCACAGTGCTCAAAACAGTATCCTGCATACAGAAAGTTCTCAGTAAAGTGACTGATTCATTGATCTGTTGATGGGCAACTTCACTGAACTGTAGAGGACCAATATTACATTTGATTTATTCATTTATATAAGTTTGATATGAAATATGAAGTGCTACATTACATCCTTCATGCTTCTACTTGTGTCTACCAAGGAAAGTGTTTTTACCAGGAAGTATTTTAAAGATGTTTTGTAACACCATACATCCCAATGATAATATGTGTTTTGTAGTAATAGCAAGTTTCCTAAGAGTCAAACTTTACCGCCTTTAGCAAATGTATTCACGGTTAAACTGCTTGGCTGTGAGGACTTTTAAAAGACTTGCAATTGAGTAAGGTGAAGAACCTATGCTAGATGGCACAATTAATCCTCTAGGTATTTCACCAACTTAGAAAATAGTCTATCCACTCTTACTTTCTGATGGAAGAGAGACCAGGATTCTGTCCTTCCTGAGATGGCCACGCCACAGGGGTGGCAGGGACATTGTTGGCATTCAGCCAGTCTGACGTGGCTTCTGTGGCAAAGAGCTGCATTTAAAATAGGAAAATTAGTTACTACTTCAGAGGGAATAATTTTGTGGACCCAAAGCTTACCGGGCCACAGTTACCATTAAAAATAAAAAGAAAAAACTGATATACATGAGAAATAGTATTGTACCGAGAGTACAGATTTGGACTCAGAGTTCAGAGGCATGGACACTTCAAAAATGTTAAAGGAAGAAATTAAGAATGTCAACTGTAACTGCTTTTGTAGAACAGAAAAATATAGAATTATTCATGGCTTACAATTTTTTTTGTCAGGCCAATAGAACCACACAGCCACAGGCCCCTGGCAGGGGCCATAGGAATAATTTTGCTTTACTGAACCTGACTTTGTGTGGAGGAATTCAGTTCATTGTGAAGAACTTTTGCCTATAACAGCTGGAAAGTATGACCTCATATGGAAACAAGAAGGAAAAAAGAAAAATATGCAGAAATGCAGCCGACATTAGTCGCAATTATGCTTCAGCTAAACTTTCTAAGTTTTTAGCTGATGGTTTTATTGAGTTTGTAATAATCTTTGGAAAACATAAAGCTAGTTTTTCTATTTTATTCTATTGAAGACTTTCATCTTAATAGGAACACCAAAGTGAGTCTTTAACAGGGATTGTACTGTGCCACGAGGGGGTCCATACACAGGAGAGAGCCCTCCTAGACTAGAACAGGGGAGAGGCTAGGGAGTGCAGCTTACACAGCAACTGCAAGGTCATGTCAGTGAAGGGCACAGCTGAAGCCAGGGAATGTTCTGGAAGGCTGGCTGTGAGGGCTGAAACCAGGGAATGTTCTGGAAGGCTGGCAGTGAGGGCTGGGCAGGACTAAAACCAGGGAATGATCTGGAAGGCTGGCAGTGAGGGCTGGGCAGCACTGAAAACAGGGAATGTTCTGGAAGGCTGGCAGTGAGGGCTAGGCAGGACTAAAACCAGGGAATGATCTAGAAGGCTGGCAGTGAGGGCTGGGCAGCACTGAAAACAGGGAAAGTTCTGGCGGTGAGGGTTGAGTATGTAAACATGGGACCAAGATCCTTCCCTTTCTGTTTTTAGACACCCTAGGGTGCACGCTCCCTAAATCAAAAAGAGAACAGTAGCAACTTAAGTGGTGGAATTTGAGGAAAGGGTGCTGGTATGCCTGGTAGCACTGACACTGTTTCTTTTTTTTTATTTATTTATTTTTTTTTGGGTGCTGGGGATCAAACTCAGGGCCTTGTGCTTGCAAAGCAAGCACTCTAACCGCTGAGCTAAATCCCCAGCCCCTGACACTGTTTCTTGAAACTACAAAATCAGTTAGACTTGTCAGGTTGAAAGGACATATTTCACCCAATCCAAAAATGGGCAACTGAAATGAATAAACATTTCTCAGACGAGGAAATAAAAATGGCAAATAAATATATGAAGAAATGTTCAACATCACTAGTCATTCGAGAAATACAAATCAAAACAACGTTAAGATTCCACCTCACTCCAGAAAGAACCGCGTATATGGAAAAATCAATCAATAACAAATGCTGGCGGGGCTGTGGGGAAAAAGGAACACTCCTCCACTGTTGGTGGGAATGCAGACTGGTCCAACCACTGTGGAAATCAATATGGAGATTCCTCAAAAAACTACAACTGGAGGTTCCATTTGACCCAGCTATTCCCCTACTGGGGATCTTCCCAGAAGAATTAAAATCGTCATACCACAAGGACGTA
>PVJO010018914.1:22500-35532 GCA_004026905.1 Hystrix cristata | reverse complement strand
ACCTCCTGAGTGCTGGGATTGCAGGCATGTGCCACCACACCCGGCCAAGTTTCTCAACCCCAAGCTAACGGATCTAAACCCACTACTGATTTCACTCCTTCTGGCTTCCTGTGTTGAAGTCACTTGCTCTCCTGACTTTCTAAATTATGCTAGCTTCATCTCATACTTATGGGTGCTTTGGTTAGTACGCACATCTTCACGTGCCTTTCTCATTCCTCTGATGTTTCTGGGTAAATTTTACTCATGTTTCACTGTTGGCAAGTCTTCCCCGAATGCCCTATCAAAACTAATATCCCTCACCATCTCTGCGTTTTACCCGGCTTTATTTGATTTTATTATCCTTGTCATATCCGATACACATTTGTCTTTTTGTTTATTGCCAATTCACCATAAGAAGTCAGATTTCCATGAGAGTAAGTACTTCTTTAATTATGACTTTTATGTGCCTCTGTGTCCTCAGAAACTTTAACAATGTCTGGCACTAATGGGTGCTCAATAAATGATCGTAAAATGGAGGGTTACATAAAATGTATTCTAACACTCTTTTTACATGAATTTCTCCACCAACAGACATCGCCTTCTGCCTTGATTTGTAACCGACACTTAAGTGACATTTGTGAATGGAACGATTAGTGAGTGGACATCGTGGAACAAGAAGAGCACTCCCATGGCGGGTGTTATTAGGGAAGATTTCATGCAGAGGGAAAGGTATTCAATTTAAAGTCAACTTAAACCACCTCTGTGCTTCCTGGATTATCATTTCTGATAAACGTCCTGTTCCTTTTTATTGAATCTGTGCATATGACCCGCTACAAAAATGCATCACTAATGGCGCAATCGTAGTAGCTTCCAGGACCTTTGACACTTAAAATAGATCTAATTATTAAAACTCATGTAATTTATGATTTGAGCAGTTATCGACACAACCTGAGCAGCTTCAGTTTTACTTGTGAGATTTTCTTGACGTTGAGCACAAATCTATCTTTCACAAGTGATGGCCTAGATCCTCCTTCCGGTGGCCAAGATCATTAATGTTGGAGAAAACAGATGGGTGACATCCTACTGACGGCAGCGGCAGTGTGGCTAGTGCTCGCCAGAGAGCTTGGGCAATGGTCAAATCTTCTCTCTGTGCTAGATTTTAAAATATTTCTTACTGTAGGATTTTTCTGGGAGATTCTTTAGGAAATTATATTGTCAGAATATATTTCACTTAAAACTGTTTTTGACAAACTGGAGAAAGAGAGCAAAAATTATCTGCTCAAAATCTTGAGAGAATTATTTTCACCACCAAAAGGGAACAGGTATTCATTTGATATTCTAAGAACAAATAAGAAAAAAATCATTAAAGGGGGTTATTTCAACCCAGTCTAGTATACCAAACCCTTCTCTAGGGTAAGCAAAAAGTGACATGGGAAAACACACGCAGAAGGCATTTTCTGACGGAGTAAGAAGTCGGGCTCCACTCCAGCCGCACCCAGCTGGACCGCACAGCAGTGGGATACAGTGGATGGATCAGGGTCCTGTGTGTAAAAAGCTGGCTCCGGGCTCTGGGTGCAACATTTCCCAGTTTCCTGAATGTGAGCATGCGCCTCATCTGCTCTTCCTCAGCGACATTTGCACGATGACTCCAATCTAAAACGGTTCTTCTAAGGGCTACATGAATTTCACCTTTGCTCCAGCAAACACCATGCTCTGGATAGGAGGCAGCACGGCTCTTGCTGCTGGGAATTGCTAAATGAAATTCTTCAGGGAACACGAAGGGTTGTGCCAAAGCAAGGGGAGCAAGGCAGAGATCGGTCACCGCGGTGCATCTCCCCGGGTGCCTGGACGGCAAATGGATCTGTTTTCACAGTCCTCAGATTCGCCACGTCTCCTCTGCCTGAAATACCCTCTCTCCAACACCTCCTGTTCTTTTCCCCCACTGCAACTTTAGACCTCCTTGTCCCCCGTGCCATGTCTTTCTTCTTTGTACCTCTCAGGTTTTCACGGGACAGCTTACTCACAATTTCTTCTGCTGGTCAAACCAGAAGTTCTGAGAGGACAAAGACTCTGCATGTTATCCGAGTCTCTAGCATCATAGTGTAGTACCCATATCTTGTATGGAAGTGGATACTCAGTAAATATTTTTTTGGATAAAATCACAAATAATTTCAATGGACACCACATAAGAATTAGGAACATAAGGAGATAGGTGAGGGATGGAGACATGTGTAGGGGACAAAAGAAACTAATCTGTAGAAAACCTCAAAACACTTGATTTTTATACCCAATAGAAGAGACACATATTTAAGTATGTTATAGAAGTAGAGGGCTTGGGGATTTAGCTCAGTGGTAGAGCTCTTACCTAGCAAGTGCAAGGCCCTAAATTGGATTCCCAGCTCTGCAAAAAAAAAAAAAAAAAAAAAAGGGAAAGCCTGCTGTGTGGTACATGTTCAAGAAATATTCGCCAGGCAAATAGATTCACTAAGTGCATGGAAAGTTAATACAAGCCATCTAGGACTGACAGAAGACCATCCACATGTGATTTTTAACACAAGGAACAGTGATGGGTGAACTGTTGAAATGAACTATCATTTAAGGAATAAATCATAAAGGATTGTTTACAGATTTTTTCCATTGGATTAATAAATGTTGAAGATACTTTGATTAGAGTTTGCATGCATTCATAAATATAAATTGTGAGGGAGAAAGATTAACTGTAAAAGGGTTTTTCCTACATTTACCAAAATGGTAGAAATGCAATTTATGTTTTTTCTACATTTACAATGGTAGCCTAAGAGCAAGTGTGAACAAAAGGAACTTGACAGAAGAAAGAGCGATTTTTAATGGAAATACATTTCAGTTTTGCAGTCTGTTCAGGTTGAAGTATCTGTGTGGACTTTCACCTGTAATTAAACATTTGAGCAAGGAAATTAATATCTTTTCTACTTCTGTGTCATTGAGGTACAGTGGAGATGATGATAATATCAATCTCATATTATTTCTGTCGCAAAAATCACTGACATAGGTAAAATGTTGGAAGTACTGAATGGCGTCTAACAGATTTTCAGTAAATATCAGTCATTATTATTATTGCTGATAAATGAGTCTCAATAAATTCCCTGGACATTTGAATACATAGATGTGGAACAGAAATGATCAGAGCCATCCAAACACATTAGAGAAAACTCTGCCCAGAGATGATAATTTTCCAGATTTTTTCAGAGACAGAGAGAGAGAGTCATTTGAAAAGAGTTGAGATAGATGAGACAGAAGAAGTGAAGAGAAAGTCATACTGTGGAGGGTGAGAGTTTATTCACTGAAGATGTCTAAGAATAAATTGAAATAATATAGCTTTTCTTGGAAGGAAGATACTCAAAATCTTGTTAAACAAGATTAATTTCCATTGAGTGAAACAATATATATTTCAGCAATCAGATCACAAGTAACACTGTAAAAAACATGTGCACAAAAATCACTTATGTGGAGAAGGGAATGATGTGTGTGGTATTTTACCCCCGTGCTCCTCGCAATTCTACATGCAGCAAAGGACGTGTAACCACTATCTTCAGAGTCGTCTGTCACTACTAGAGCGTATCTGCCAACCTACGCAACTTCTCATTTTTCTTACTATTTTTTCTAACCAGATAAACTTCTGTCCCACGAACAGTTCACTACAACCTTTCTCCATGTCAGTACATATTCTGTGCTGCTTTCCTGTAGCGTTCGAGTGCTTGTTGTAAGTCTGTGCTTTGGGCACCTGCGGGGCTGTTGGGTGCCTTAATTCATTTTTTTTAAAGAACATTTTCCATCCCATAGCAGTGTATTCGGACTCATCTCTTCTCAAGTAAGAGCTACAAGTGCTAACTCTGCCACCAACATGCCCAAGTACAAACCTCATTCTACTTCTACTTCTATGTGACTTTGAGCAAATTAACCATCTGTGTTTTTGTTCTTCGGGTTCCTTATTTGTAAAACAGAAACGAATGGTAACAATAGCATGTATTTCATAAAGTACCGCATGACACATGATCTCTGCTTTGAGGCTGAAGGTAGTGTTACTTTCAAAAAGAGGTAAGCCCTCAAAAATGAATAAGACATTTAGTCTCTGTCTCATGATACTTGCGTTGCAATAAGAGAAATGGATAGTCAATCAAATCAGATCAAATTTTAGCAACATTGTTACATTAGACAGATTTCTATTAGTCCAACACTTGAACAGCAACAATAACTACAAATACATCTAATCGGCTTTGCTTCCTGTGGGGTGGGTGTGGGAGGTTGGGTGTCACAGGACAGGAAAGTTTTCACGTGCTAGTTGTGATATCATTAGGCTTTTACTAAATGGGAAAATTTTGTGAAGATTAATGAAAGGCCAAATAATGATTGTCACGTTGATGCCTATAAATTAACAACTTGCCAGACAAATAGGACACATTATAAGAGCAAAACGGAGAAGTAAAAATAACAAACACACACGTTTTTCCAACATAGAGTGGTGAGTTTTACACTTCTTGAAATGTTTCCTTAGTTTCTCATTTATTAGTAAATTGTATTGAATAGTACGTATTGTATATCATTATGTATAATAGTATATATGTGTAGTATGCAGTATACATTTTATTGTATAGTATGGCAATAGGAATAAAAGGATATGTGAATTATTACTGTGAATCCATGAATTAAATACCAGTATGCTTTGAAATTTACTGGTTGTTCTAAAATAATATCAAATTTTTATGTATGGGGTTTATATAAGCCAAACTCATTATCATTTTACAATCTAATTGTACTAAATTTTAGTATCTTTATAAACTTGTTGAAAATAAAGAATTCAAATGCATATTTGGCATTACATACTCAAGCTATGATCTCAACCAGTGTTTACCATTTTATTTCAAATATATTTTCATATTTCTTAAAAGCAAATAGGAATGACATTTTTTATTTATAAGCCTACTGTTTTAAAAATTAGTAGAGCCACTAAGCTAAAATGAACATGTCTTTTTATACTAATTATACTGATTATATTTGAATTGTAAATACTTAAGGTAAAAGTAAAAATAAATGTCACCACTTTAAAGAAATACATAAACATATACATACATATAGCAACAAAATAAGTTATATGCTATTAACTGCCATAATGTTTCTCCAGTCCTTTCTATGTAAGATATCCTACTAAAGGTAAGGTTTTGGATAAAAATTCAAGCCAAAAAAGTACATTATAATTCAAAAATGAGGTTAGTTACTTTTAAAAAGTGAACCTGTGGAGATGACATTGCTACAATTCAAATATATATTTGTTTCTGTGAGGTCAAAGTGGTTGTATCTTGAGAGACAAACATTGCAAATGGAACCAGCCTGAGTTCTAATCCCAGTTTATCCTTGGTCAGCCATGTGCTGTTGACCAGCGTTGGCCCCAACAAGACTAGTAAGTACATCACCACGGAGGCTGGCAACCTAAGGTCATCATGGCATTTTGAACTGTACTGGTAACTTACTCTCTTTTGATGTTAGCAAATGTTATTCAGATGCATGGAGAATGTACTTTTTTCAAATCTCCTGAAAAACACTTCTGAAATGGAAGTGTGATTTCTCCTTCTCATAAGTTGTTTTTCTGATGAAGAAAATGAAAAACATGAGACGCAATATAAACATGATTTCAAAAGTCTCTCCCATGTGGCGATGCTTTGGTATCTAAATATAAAATCAAATATTAGAAATGTAATTTCGAATAAGCACATACATCTCAAATAAAAAGAGCAAGGCGTAGTTTTGGGCTTCTGTTTACTCTGACTCTTAAATGTCCAATTTAGAGTGTTGCTTAACTTCTTTTGAAAACTCTTTCAAAATATTCATTGTAACCTACTCCAAGCATTTAAATTTTTGAGTGTAGAAACTCAGAAAGTGTGTTAGAAAGGTTATAAATAATTAACAGAATAAATGCTACAAAGAATGTGGAACTTTTTAATACACACATGAACATACACACACAGAAACAAACAAGAGTAAATAAAAATGAACAGAGACATGTTTATCTAACACAAATAGCTGACAAGATAATGCACATAAAACAGATCTGAAACTGTTTAAAATATAGATTAAGTATAAGTTCAAGTTCAAAAATGCATTTTACTTTAAAAAGAATCCCCAGTAAAGATAGTAGCACATTTGTCATCCACAATAACCCTCACAGAGGACTAAGGCACGTATTTGGGAGAAGGATGTGAAAATATCAGTGAGTAGACTATGATCTACACATCAAATAAATTTAATTTTACAAACAATGGCAAACCGTGATTTAAATTTCACCGAAGTTTTTCTTTAATGAGTTAAAATAACCAGCTAAACAGGCTCTAATCTGAACGGGTGAGAGATAGAAGGAAGAAGGTTGAGAATATGTAACTTATAATACTATAGACTTCATTTTCTACATAATTGTTTCGATAAGCTTGCAAATCATTTGCATGAGTCTGTTTCTTTAGAATGATCTGTAAATTTATAAAAAGTGCTTTAGATGGGGATCGAAAGTATCAAAAATCGTCAATCACAGAATTCCAATGATCACAGGAATTTTCATATCACAAAATTCTTGACAATAATATGCTTAGGAGAAATATTAATTCCTGAAATATCTCTTAATTTTATAACAAAAATCAAATTAAAAGGAATGAATGTGGAGCTGGGTGTGGTGGCACATGCCTGTAATCCCAGCACTTGGGAGGCTGAGGCAGGAGGATTGCCTCAAGTTCGAAGTCAGCCTGGGGCACATAGTGAGTTCAGTGCTGGCCTGAACTACACAGTGAGACCCTGTCTCAAAAAAAGGAAAAAAAAAAAAAGAAAAGAATGAATGGAAAATACACATTTGTTGTCAATTTTGATTCTAATATTTCCAAATAGACTTCCATAGCTATTAATATTGAAAATACAATGAGTGCTATTAGAATACTATGGCTAGTGCATATATATTAATGCAAAATGTGATTTTTAGCAAATTAAATTAACTTTGAATTTCCCCAAATTTCTCCAGAACCTTTCTCATCTGAAATAACCTACCTTCATTGAGTTTAGATGCAGTTTAATGTAAATAAAGTCGAATAGACATGGGCTGGTGATTTAGCTCAGTGGTTAGAGTGTTTTCCTTGCAAGCACAAGGGCCTGAGTTCAATCCCCAGTACCAAAAGAAAAAAAAAAGGATTTTCAATTTAGGTATTGCCATTAATAATTCTGAATTGGTAGGTACTTCATCGAGAAATTGCCAGCTTATACCTTTTTGTCACAGTTTGAATGTAACATGCTATTTAACAGCTGACACCAAGTATTTTCAATGATATTTTAAATGACTCTTATCCAACAACACGGACTTTAGAGACACATAGGCCATGCAGGTGTAGGAGATTTAAATTACCGAACTGTAGTATTTGTTAATGAATTTGGCTCTTTGAGAATAAAAATAGGAATGCTGATAGGATGATCAATAGACATATGGACGAGCACAGTTTACACAACTGAAGGTTATTTAGAGGCAAAATAGGAGCCCACGTTTGAGAAGAGTGTTGATGAATTATGTCATTCCTCTGCCCTAAACTAGAGTTTGAATGTCTTCAGTTTGATAACATTAGACAGAAATGTGTAACTCTTAATTGTCACAAGCAATCTAAGTAATCAGATTATTTCTAAATGGCTGGGATCAAGAAAAGCACATGTTTAAAAGAAAATGTGATATTTAATCATCAGAATAGAAGCTTCATTTAATCTCTTACTTTGAGTATATTCTTGTTAAATAAGAGATTCAATAAATTTATTACATGGAATGAATACATAAATTTGTGAATGAAATGCATAGGATAGAGCCGTTTTAACTAAGGTTTAACACGATGAAACAAATTTGAAACTGAATACCAAGACTTTCTTTTTTTACACAGAGTGGCAATCGATGCCTGAGTCCTTCTTTCAAACGATTATTGTACAAAAAGACTGTGGTACAGTCTGTCTTTAATAATCACGTCAAACTTCCTTTCATTGTTCCCACCAAACCATCCTAGTACCTCCATACTCTGGTTGAGGAGACAAACCAAGGTGAAAGAAAGGGGTGTGTGTGGGAATAAAGCTAGACTCCTGGTTTGGACTCTCTCCCAAGAGTTACTCCGCTCCCCCCACATTCCAATTTACAGTAAAATGAAATTGGCATATTAACCTGAAAGGAAAAGAAAAAAAAGAGAAAAATGACCAAATTCATTCAGTGAATCCAAGCATATCCAATGAGGTAATGGTGAGTTTATGTGTATCCAAACAGGAATTTGGCTCCTAAATAGTGGCATTAACTTATTCCTGGTGGGAGAAAAGACAACTAGAAGTGCTTGAGCGTGGAGTTGAAATGGAGAATCGGCTTGGGTAGACTGCAAAGTGGCTTTAGAAAGGACTTTTGATGAGCAAACATTAGCAATAGAGTTCTTTCCCTTCCTGAGTCACCAAAGAGCCTCCTTCTCCTCCAGAAACTTGATAAATTGAGGGACTCTTTGAGAACATGGAGGCATATAAAAACTGGCAAGTACTAGATTACAATACGTGGGAGATGCAGAATTAGAGGTTAGCAGGAAATTTTTATTTCACTAGTGAAATTCCTAGTCATTTATTGCAGTTATTAAGAAGACTTTCTTTGGGAAAATGAACTGCATCCCAAGTGCCCTCAAAGCAAACCTCTCACGAGAGACAAGCCAGAAACAGATAGGATAACATGAAAAAAAGTCAAGATGAACAAAACTTCAAGATGAGATAGCATTTGAAGTACATGTATATATGAAAAGTGGCAGTTGTAGTGACGAGTAAGAGGAGAATGTAAAATGGTGAAGCCAGAGGAAATGAACAGAGACAGGACATAAAACATATGCAGAGAGTTTTGATGAGCCAAGCTTACTCTAGGCACTTTCCTATTTTCGTTGGGTCTTAGGGCATCTCTACGTCAGGCTCAGTCTTTGAATGCCATCTTCTTTAGATAAATATCTTCAAACATTCATATATTTAGGGTAACATATGCTCTCTGGCAGTTGTTTTAAAATACAAATAACGTACAGTTTACTGATTAGTACCTAGGAAAATGTCCAGTACTATGGTTTAGCCAAAAAAAAAAAAAAAAATAAAAGGTGTTTTAAATTTCTTGATCCAAGTTTTGTAAACCGTTCAAGGTAACTCTAAGTTTTCATTCATAACAGCACCATGATTCATTTATACTTACCCTTCCTTCACGTTGGTGATTAAAATAAACCAAGCTTAAATATCAGATCTCCTTGCATATTTACTTTTAAAAAGTATTTACGTTTCTGTTATTTCTTTTAATAAGCTCATTGGGAGCTCATTCCTATAAAATTTGTGACAAGTGACCATTACAATCCCAAAGTTAATAGTACATTATTACTAATAATCCATAGATTAACAATTGAAGTTGGTAATAGTCACTTTTGTGACTACTTCAGTCAGAACGCATACTTACTTCATTTAAATCAAAGGGAAACGTATAATTGCCTGACTTACACCTCCTTTCACACGGCAATGTCCTCAGCTCACAAAAACCATATGACAAGTTCTACCCAGCAGGAAACAAGTTTAAATACTGATTGCTAAACACAGATTCTGAGCTAGAGTTGATGCTTGATTCCTTTACATACTCCAGACAAGCACACGTAGCACGTGATGAGATAGAGAATAGAAGACAGAAATGAATCGCACTGCATTCCATTAAATTTCATCATGTCTTTTTAAATGATGTTATGAAAGTATCATACTGAAAATAATCCCATACAGTTACTACATTGCTAATTCTTCATTCGCTCGATTTACTTGAGGATCAGAATATTTACATTGTTTACAGATTTTATGGTTAACATAACTGTATCTTAAGTAAATGTATTCATGTATTAAACATTAAATATATTTAAATTCACAAAATTTAAAAATTGGATCCAGGCTTGACTAATTAAAATGTTTTAACAATGTTAGAATGTGTGTAATAGGGTTGGCTAAATACTAAAATGATCAACCTTGTAAAAAGTAGCAATCAAAGTGGTAAGAGTTTTAGTTTCTCATTAATATTCTTTTAGTAAAACAGTAAGTGGATATTTTTCTTGAAACAAGTCATGAAATTTTCAAAGTAAGCCACCTTTCTGCTCCTTCATATGACTATTCCAGTGAATGAGGTGACCACACCCAGCAGGACGGTCGAGGACAGTAATGCTCGAATTTGTCACCAGAGCATATCTACAGAGCGAGCAGTGTAAAGTGGCAGCCACACTCCACATGCGCCAAAGCATTTAACGACTGTAGGTGTGGCGCAACAGAATTATTAATCATTTTAGCTTATCGAAAGATATTGCTATTCCGTTTGTAATCAGCTGACACATAAGCTGAATAAAGATGTACTCTTGCTAGAAACAGTTGGGTTTGTTGGGGAATAATGCTGAAATCATTTTTCTTTTTGGCTTACCGCTATCATAAGTTTGAAGAGTTATTAAATAATAAAAAGATCTTTGCTTTTTTAAGAACATGTTTTATGTATGATTGAAGTTTTTACAACACTCCAAAAAGCCATCTGATGTTAGATTTAAAAATAAAATCCAAAGCATTTTCTGACATAGTACACATGAAAAATTGGAAATCCCAATATCTTCAATAGAAGTAGTAGAAAGTGTATGTGTCCTTGGAGTTGGACACCCACTTAACACAGCAGAAAATAAGGTACTATACTGTAAACAAAGAAGTACAGTAAAGGACAGTTGTAAATTTACATAAGAATAGTTCAGAAACATTTTGGTCTTTCCATCACAGTTTTTATATAAAAGGAATAAAAAAACCTGTAGACAGCTGTCATCATTCTTGGTTGACCACTTTTCACTTATATGCACACAGACATGTTTGTATAGCAATATATAGATGCACTGTTACACGGATATTAGACACTGATTACTGCTTGTAACTGAGATGTGCATTATCCAATCAACATTATCCATAGTTGAAATACTCTTACATTATGTACTCTTGTCATGTTGTATCTATAAAAACATGAAAATATAACTTTACATTATTTCAATTATTTACATTAGTTCAAGCTTGACAGAGAAAAATTGGTAAGCTCAATTTTTGGAAGAGTAGGCCCAGAGGTACAATAAATACCATTGATTGTATATTGTTTTCTTTTATTTTTGCTTTTAAATCTCATTTTAAGTGCAATATGGAAACAATTAGTCTGCAATTTGGTCATTCTAGCATTTATTATTAAAAATTTAAATGCACTTCCAATATTCCGGATGAGGAGAAATGCTCTAAATTTACACTATATTTTATCTAGGAGTTTGTGATTGGGGCAGGAAAATCTAGTGACGAATATTAGCATACCACATGCCACCATGTTTAATGCAAGTGGTTACCATCAAATCCTACAGTCTCCCTTCCCTTCTGTGAAATATAACAAATAAGAATGTTTTAAAAGTACTTTATACCAAGTGCTGCACAAAGGCGTAATTGCAGAAATGACTAGAAGAGTACAAATAAAGTAATCAATGGATGTAAATAATTGTTTATGACACTAAATTAATTTAATTTGGAGGCTCTTAATAGAAGTCAAATGCATTTTATGAAAGGAAAGACAGATCCTTTAAATTTATTAACTAGAGAAATATAATCTCTTTAGTCAAAAGTTACACAAGCGAAATATTTTATCCATACTGGGCATATTGAAATAGCAATTCCACCTGAGGAACAAATATAAAAATAATATATTAGGATTGTTTTCATTGATGAGAATGGGGAAAACTATACTTTATGTAACTCAAAGTGCTTAAAATATTCAGTATATGTGGGTTTATGACAGCTTTAATAATTTAAAAACTAAATTTTAGCTTATGAAATTAGATCAGTGGACAACTACATAAAAAGCTACTTTCAAGGCATTTCTGATTTCATTTACAACTAATACTGGTCTTCTGCAAGCTCAAACACTTTAAAAACAAACCTCACATATTTGTTTTTCATTATTAACTTTTCAATTCTATTAGCATTTATCTACATAGATTAAATGCTTTTGTATTAGCAAATATTTAATTATATATGTCTCTCTCTATATATAGTAAGACAGATCAAAAACAGACTCAGATATTATTTGGGATCAAGTTCCTACTTGAAAACAAAAATCACCTGGCCTTTTTAAAAGGGGACATTGTTTTTTTTTTGTTTGTTTGTTTGTTTTTGTCTTCTGGGAACCTAATAACTTAGTAATGTCTTTAAACTGACTTGATTTATGACCAAACTGTAGCTAAGCAAAATTAATTGGACCACTTGCAAATAAAACAATAGAAAAATGTTTATTTCAAATGTCAAGCATTGCCAAGTAATTTTATATTAACACCAAATGTTAAAGAATAGGATACATTAAAGTTTTAATAACAATATTAAATTACAAGGCCGGAATCTTCTCTTTGTTTTCTTCCCTCAGCATTTACATATTTGGCTTTGAAAATACAGAACTGACACCTACAGCCTTTTCCTGTCAGTCACTTCACTCCCCCTCAGTTTACTTGCTTTTTGTCTTTTCCAACCAATACGGAAGCAAATTTATTTAAAAGCCAGTTTGTTTGTGAAAATACCTAAAAATATTTTTTTAATTTTAAATGTTTTTTTTTCTTTTTCTTATAAAACATGTCACATCTTGATGCAGCTGATGTCAAGTGTGCTTAAGTTATTATGAACCAAGAGACTGACAATGCGGCTGCAGAAACAGGTTTGCTGTCTGTACAGAGACGTCAGTCAAGTTAGAGGACTTCCGTGTGAGCCGTGCATGTCCGCCACGTCTCGTGTGTAACGCGAGTAGAAAAGGATGCTGTGTTTGTGATTAATCATTCCTTACAATTCAAGGTGAACTCCGCATATTTAAGAATTCTTGGCTGAAAGGAAATCTTCAAGATATGGGATGCCTCTCACCACTTTGACAATAAACACACAAGAAAACCATCGTGTAAGGCACTCAGAAGGTTCTCATCAATCAGGAGAGCTCAGTCACAC
>PVJO010018914.1:0-17500 GCA_004026905.1 Hystrix cristata | reverse complement strand
ACACTCTAGTCATTTCTCCAAACCACTCTTTAATCTGTTTCTATTGCTGGATAACACTACTCCTTGAGACAAAAGATTAGAAAATCAGTACCTGATAAATCAGGATTCTACTCTGCTGGAAACACACATCTACATGACAGAAAGTTCCACCAGGAGCTCAACTAGAGCAATTTACCTTTTTGACCCTCATTGTGACTGGCACAATATCATGCTTGTAGTAACTTCACAGTAAACGCATTCTACCTGAGTACTTAGAGATTTGGTTAGGAAAAAAGACCATTTTTCATTAGTTCTTTGCTTGGGGTAGAAACTATTGCTTTTTTCTCCTATAATCTGCCTTCCTATTCCTACCAATTTCAAGATACCATGGTGTTTGACTTTGATTAAATAATATGCAATCTTACGAAACACCAAAGTCTTTTTCTAATTTGAATTTCCACGAAAACATGATGTCAAAGTGTTTTGGAACAAAATTGTAAATTGACAAAGAAGGTTTCAAAATGAAATTATGTAATTATCTTAACAAACCATCCATTAAACATGTCAATTATTCCAAGTTTGAAATACCAATTTAGAAGCATTAAAATGTTATACGAAATGCTTAAATGTGGATGGTTTTGAGAAAATAAAATTTTAGTACTGAAATTTTCTGTTTCATTCATAAAAGTTTTCCTGTCCAGTTTAAGAATTTATCAGATATGAAATATTTGCACTGACCTACCTGCACTCCCCAGCCCTTTTCTGGTTATTATTTTGAGACAAGCTATTTCTAAGTACTAAAGGGCTTTAAAGTACAGTATAGAATACATATACCTGGCTATGTTGTTTTGACTGAGTTACTTGATCTCTACACACTTAGGGATCATTTGGAAAATACATGAGGTTTGATATATTACTTTATCTAGACCTACAAATTCTGTTAAGTTAAATCAGCCACTTTATGGCAGAACTTCACAGTTACTGTAATATATTTGTCTAGACTGACTAAGATTTTGTCACACAGTTGTGGAATAATAAAACCTATAAAATATCTATGACTTTAAAATGCCTATTGCTGATACTGCATTAAATCTAAAAGTTTTTTTTTCATAAGTATGAATTTTTGTAAGATACATATTCTTCCAAAATTTGTCACCCAATTTTTATTTTACGATTCACTTCTTTCACCAAGTTAATGTGATATTTTGATATCTGTTCAAGAACTCTTGTTTGGACAGATTTGACTAAAGTTTTACAACTAACATGGCCCATAAACAGTCTAACACTATTATGCTGAAAGCTACATTCACTAGGGCAAAGGATGTATTGATTTGAATTTCATAGCTACTTTCAAAAGTATGGGAAGAATCTGACTACATTCCTAATAAAGCCAATTCAAAGAATCTGTGTTTAATTCTTAGACAATATCAGAAATGCTGTCAGTCTGAACTAAATAGGAAACTAAGTGATGTCAAAAAATCTTAGTCATCTCCAAAACCACAGGAAAAAAAAAAAATACCTAGCAGAAGAGCAATCGGAGAACAAAGCAAAGCTCTCCCCTTTGCTTACCATCGAAAATGTACACGTTCGATTGTAGTTATTTTTTGTCAGGTTATTTTAAGTGGTAATGTTTACTTTGGCCTGACCTACAGGTTAATGGGCTACGAGGTGCCCTGGGTAGGGTACCCTAAAATCTCCTAACCACTGTAGCCTCTGAGTTTCTTAAAATCCATCTACAAATAGACTAATTTTTTTAAATAGAGATTTTCTCCTGGGTTAAAAAAGTCCCACATGGTCTACTAAAATAATGTATTTTAAGTAGGATTTCTTATTAACATTCTGATTCTGGGGATTTGTGTTACATGCATACAATAGTCTACATCTAAAGCGCCCAGGAAAATTTAAGCAGTTGCCTAGAAATGCAAATCAAATGCCGATGAATTTGCCTTAAATGGCCATTTTGTGTGGACTTAGAAAATGAATGCCAGGCAATGAGGCTCACTACCTTCTTAGGCAATGTCTAATTTGAGCACATTTTAGCATAGTTGAAGAGGGAACATATGCAAATTATACTGACTTCTTAAATAAACCATACTCTTTTCTATCATCTGTAACATGAGGCTGACTTTGAGTCCAGACAAAAGAGCATGATGTAATATAGAAGCAATCTATGCTGCTGTTTTCAATGTTCCATGATTTTTTTTAATTACCATTAAAAATACATAACCTAGCCAGGAATGGTAGCACATGCCTGTAATCCTACCACCGTGGAAAGATAGAGAGTATCAAGTTTGAGTCCAATCTGGTGGACTGGACAATCTGGTGACTTAGAAAGACCTTGTCTCAAAAACAAAAATGGAAAGACATGACATATAACTTGCTATGTTAACCACTTTCAAGAGTAGAGTACAGTAATGTTAGCTGTACATACTTTTGCTCCATGCATCTCCAGCCATGCTAAGATGCTGCGAGTGTATTTGCACATTTTAAGAAGCGGGCTGTAGGTAGTGCCATTGAGCACATACCCTTCTCTCCTTTGGTTCATAGATTCCTGTTCTTTCTCACATTTACTCTCAATTCTCTATCCAACCTGTTCTTTCCTTCCCTCATTTTCCAAATTCTATCCATGTCTGTGTGGAAAGGCTACTCATGTGCCTTTCCTCTGCTCTAACATATGACAGTTGTGCAAAATTACTTTTACAATTTTTTTAATTTATATGTTAGTCACATAATATATGTGGGTATGCCGAACACTAAAAGATGAAGGCTTAAAAGTTCATATAGTTCATATGATTTAAGGTTAACTCAAAGAGATTTTGGACTATTGAAGAGTTTTCATAATGTATACCACAGATAGTAAAATATGGAATCTAAAATATTTATTCACTTGATTTTATTTGGCCACTTGTTTACATTGGAAACTAAGATTTCATAGAAGAGGGACAAGAAATGCACTGTCTAGAGGGGACACGTTGTTAAAAATTACAATTCCAGTGTAAGCCAATAAATTTCCAAGACATTTCCTTAGACATTCCTTTGATTGTTAAGTCCTATTAAGCTTTGATATTTAAAACTATAATTTTTGTTTTTAAGAGATTTATATTTAAACTATCGATTCCTCAAGGTCATAAGTCAAGTGAGTGGAAATACTTTTGGAATCATAAATGTCAGATGTGTGAGGTTATATGAACATATAGTTATATGAAATTTCACAATGCTCTTTTTTAATTAAAATTTTATAAGCCCGGTAGTCATAAAATGTTATATTAATATATTTTACAAATGTGTGGTTTGATTGTTTCATGAAGATTTTTCTGTGACTAATCTATCAACTTAAACAAAACCAACTTTCAAATATAATGACATTCATGTTAAACTATATTTCTGCCAATGAAATTATTCAATTTCTCGATTTCTTATCTATTGAAGTGGTATTTATTAGACTATAAGTACTTTAAACAATTTATGGTTTTCAAATAATTAGTACTCAAATAGAATTTAAAAATTTCATTCTGCATTCCATGTCCTTTATTTTAGGAGCAAGACTCAAAGATTAAGTAACTTGTCTGGATAAGGATAATTGTTAATGCTCAGAACTGGAAATGAGAGCAGATATCCAAATCTTCAGTACACCTCTACACTCAGCAAGCTATAAAATATTTAAACACCTTGTTTAGATCAATAATGTTCTGTTGGAAGAAAAAGTTTATTATTACATTATTAATATTATACATTTTAGAAAAGTTCAGTTGCATATTTGTGTACACTTTATTGATAACTAATCAGCCTTGAATAAATTATATTTTAATAGAATTTGAATCATCTGGGAGTAAAAATTAGGAGAAGAGTTCTTTTTGGCATGGTAAACTATTCTCAGATACGAAAAATATTCAGTTAAATTAATGCATATATTATTAATACAGTGATAGACAGTATTTTGATAGTTTCTGCTTGGAAAACAATGTCTTTAAGGTTTAAAATGCATATGATAATTCTACTTGTTCTTATTTCCTTATGAATGGTGAACGATATTATTAATAGAATGTCTTACTAGTTATATTTTATATATTAACTATATATATGTTCACAGAGCTACATAATGTCAATTGAGAGTGGGAGAAGGAGAGCAGGTTGTTCTCCTTAACCTCGTATTTTCGTAGGGTTACTCAGGGGCTGAGTCAAGGTGTCTCATGAATACACAATAGCTTTAGTGCCATTAAAGTATATGATGGCGTGTCTCATCTTTGTGGGTTAGATGGAGAGTTACAGTTGCTAGAATCAGGTGGGTTTATTATTGAAATACTAATCCAACTCAAAGAGCTTTGGTTACCACTTATTAATATGCAAATATTGATCCAAACAAGTGCTATTCTACTAATGATTATATGTACTCACTGTGTCTAGTAATTTTAGTTTTAGACATAAATAGCAAATATTTCAATTTTAAAATATTATTATGATAGATAACCAATTTTCAATTGTATGGGCTGGCACCATGAGCCGAAAACCAAGATGACATTTAACACGGATGAATGTGGCCTCAATAAATTCATATTCACAAAATGGAAAATACCAGGCTTATCATAATCCATATTTAAATCACCCAGGCTCTCAGTAACCCACAAATATAGGGCAAGATATTAATTCAATGCAGTTACCATGAACACTAATAAACTTAAAGGTTTTAAAGGGAATTATAGAGTCTAGACAGCATAATTTTAATTGCAAAACCTATAGAACTAGGCAGGATGTGTGAATGAGCAAAGTAAAAAGGGGTAACAGGGTCTGTGAGGCTGAAGGGACTGCAGAATGTATACTTCAGGTAAAGGCTTTTTATTTAAATGTAAACATCATGCTGCCTGAAGAACTCGGGTGTTCGAGGTTTAAATAGATTGGAGAGCTGAATTTTTAGAGTCATGCCCACACCCTGTATAAGTACAGTAAGTAGATCAAACCACATTCTGGATGGACATACCAACTATAAAATAATGGTGCAAACAAACATATATTCCTAAGACACGGAAACCATAGCAAAGAGTTTAAAGACTTACTACAACAATGGTTGAGAGAATTTAGAATTTTGAGTCTAGTGATGAGAAAATGTAAGGAGATAGTAGTTTTCTTCATATATTTTATGTATCTACCACATGAAAAAGAAAAGTTACAGTACTTAAGTCAGAATGAGGTCCAATCAATGGAAGTAGACTTAATTTTATGAAAACTTTCTAAAAACTATAATAGGATATGTACAAATAGAATTATAGTAACTGTTACTATAAAAGTTGTAGTGAGTAAAGAGTCAAAAGGCATATTCAAGAATAGTTTGTATGGCGAACTCAATAAATACAAGGGTACATACATAATACGATCAAAGTATAGGAGCTAATATGCAGTTTGGTCCTTGTGTTTAAAGGTGACAAAGTCATCAGAAGTCTTCACATAGCAGGAGGAACTTCTTCGAAATGTGAGAGAAGTAGCCTCTATGATACTATTTGAACATCTTGACATAAAGTCAACAAATTGTGTACAGGGCATTTTACACATGCGTGCGTGCGTGGCTGTGTGTGTGTGTGTGTGTGTGTGTGTGTACAAGCAAATGAGAAATGTATGTAATTAAGAAAGAAGCTGATTATGTTGGTTAATTTAACTGTTCTAATTTAACAGTTAACTGTGTTAAGCTGTGACATTCTTTTTTTTAATAAATAATTTTCAGGACATCACAGTTGTTTTTAGGAAACAGACGCACTGGCAGGCCCTGTGCACTGTGTTCCGTAACCAGCTGCTGTGTTTTCAGCAACTATCTCTTCGCGTGCCATTGAGAGGTCACAGAGTAGAGTTTCACTAGCTGGAGCTTACAAAAGGGACAGCAAGAGGTCCAATAACAAGTACTAAATTTCTTCTATCTTAAAAAACGTTGATCTAAAAATAAAATTTGTTTTGTTTTAAACTAAGAACATTTGCTCTGTTTCTCTTAATATGAAAATCTCTCTCTCTGTCTCTCTGTCTCTCTGTATATGTATATATATATACACACATACATATATATATACACATACATATATATATAGTAAAAGATAGATAATAGGAAAAAATGAAAGAAAAAAAGTACTGTAATTCAGTATGGACAATGTATCTAAAAGTGTACCTTGACTTAGTACTATTGTCTTACATGTTTTACATGTTCTTTAGCCTATTAGTTTGGTTTTCAATCTGTATATATGACAAATAACTTTATAAGGTCTTATAAGATAAACAAATGAATCTGATGCTGGAAAAATAAATAATTTCCACTTATTTCCAAAATTTTGTTTCTCTATGAAAATGAGCAGGCCGCCTTTACCGGCTACTTTGCTTTAAATAATAACAGTAGGAAAAAGAGCAAAATTGGTGATGGAAATGTGGATGATAAATTCCTTTAGTATCACATTTTTCTCCAAATATCATCAAGATATAAATGTTCAGTTGAGACTTGGTTCTAATACATTTAAATAATTGCAGAATTCTATTCTGTTCTGCACAAAGCTTTCAGACTGTGTTTATCACCATGGCAACTGGTGCTAAAAATTCAGGAGAGACAGGCAGAGACGACTCTTTTACTCAAACACAATAATAAAGTGAATTGAACACTAAGTCATCTAAAGTACCTGTACAATTTATTCTGAAGTTCATCTTCTCTCTGAAGCATCTACGCAGGAATCTTAACAGGGTTTTGAAAAGAGAGTCTAATCCCATATTACTTCTGTATTGCTCTGACCTTTCCTGGTAGAGTCATTGTTCCCATCATCTGCTTGCAGGAAACAGCAAGAAGGAGCATTTTCTCCTTCCATGGACAACAGGCTGAAGCTTTCTCTAATCTGATCACAGTAGAAATTACTCAACCCACGTACTACTAAGTGATCTTTAAATACCTCAGTTGGATGGCAGAGAGCACACTGACACTTGCAGACAACAGCCATGGGATGAAAATGGCCCAAGAACACATTCGTCCTGGAGAAAGCTGCCACCCTGTGCAGTAATCGAAACTCCACAAGAGAAGGAAATGCACCCTCCCTTAGCGCACAGCCACTACAAACACACAGCTCTGCACAGCCTTTCCTACACTGCTCCAGCTTCCCATTCCTATGAAACTCGAGGACAGCTGAATGAAGTGCATGGTCCTTACAATCAACAACGATTTTTAAAGAAAACAATGGCAAAGTCTTCCAAAAGTTTGGCCTTCTCTCCTCCATCCATGCAACTAGAGCTAGAGCTGGCTGAAGGAACCTAACACGCAGCCTCTGTCCAGGCCTCTCCCATGGACTGCACCTTCAGACTCTTGAGGAATGCCATGCCGTCTCAGGTGTTCTGCAGAACGGTGAGAAACATTAAAATGCCAGAGAAAGAAGAGCTGCCGACCAGATGGGAAGTGATTTCACCTTGTCCTGGACCATCTAGAGAAGGCTCGGGAACTCCAGAGTTGTCAGCTGTGTTGATCAAGCTCCCTCCAACGCTAAGGTAGCGATATCGGTAAGAGATGTGACTAAGTACGCACAAATGATTTACGGCATATGCACAGAGCCTCACTGCTTATGTATTTACACTTAGCACTTAAGCTAATGCCTACTATTTATTTTAAAAACAATTTACAAATTTAAGCATGGGCAAAGGTCTAAAAGGGTCTACTTCGATATGAGTAATGTTCTACATACATAAAAATGTATATGGCCCCAATTACTTCATTTACAAAAAAATTTGAATGAACTTGAAATACAGACTGTATATGTGTGGTTGGTGCTGGGAATCGAACTCAGGGCCTTGTGCTTGGTAGGCAAGGCTCTAACCACTGAGATGACTCTGCAGTTGGTTAATCTTGATTGTGAACTTGACTGGTTTAGGAGCTGTCTAGATTAGCATGGCCCACTTCTGGGTGTGTCTGGGTGGTCACGGGGTGTGACATGGGGGACTACATCTGGTCTCTGGCTTTCCTTTCTGTCTCTTCTCCTGCTCACTGCTTCTGGCCACCATGAGTGAACCCACTGTGATTGCTTCTGACTTGGGACCAGCCAATCACAGACTGAAACCTTTGAAACTGTGAGCCAAAGTAGATGCTTTTCCTTTAAGTTGTTTTTACAGGAACTTCAGTCGCAGTGACAAAAATCTAATGCAAAACATATGTACTGTATGTAGATAGTAAGACATATATATTTCTGCCCACATCGAAAGAAGTGATACAGGTGAGTGTGGCAGACAAGACAGGAACCATTCTAGAAATTTTAAAACAGTATGGAGAATAAGCACAGATTTGTGCAATCCGTCCTGTACAGCTGATACTGAAAACATTCTATGCTATTGCTCAACACAAATAATAACTAGAAAAAATTAATTTTAATGAAATAGCACTTAGAAGAGTTCTATGGGGAAGCTGTCATAATAGCTAAAACATTTTTATTTCTAATTATATTTCAATAATCTATTATGCTAATATGAATCTCTGTGTTTTATGTTAAAGTGCATTGGATCAATTACTGTCTTTAAAAGGAAAATCTCAATTATTATAATTCTTTGGAAATTATAATTTAGTAAGTCATGTAGTTGTAAATATCTAAAGGAAAATTTCAAATTGGTCATCTCACCCTGATAAGAAACAGTTCCAGTCAGTTCCAATCCTGAGAATCTAAGTTTCTGAGAAAACATAACACATACAGGTCCTACACAGTCATTTCCTACACAAAACCAAATAATTGAAGATCTGTCCTACATTATTGAGGGAAAACTTGGCAACATGGAAAACTCTAAAAATAGTGGCTTATAATTGAAAGCCTAATTTTTAATTATAGGTGGGCCACAGTGGTGCTGCAATTAGGGGCCATCAGCAACTTCAGGATGCCCCAGATGTTAGCTGTCATCCACTCTGCCCCAGAATGTGCAGGGTTTCATAAGCAGAGAACCACAAACAAAAGGAAAATGCTAACTCTCCCCTCACATCTCCTGATGGTTACAGGATCACCTTCTTCTTCCTTTCTCTTTCTAGCAGAACAAAATAAATAACTTGTTAATGTTTAACTTACTGATAGCTGCAGAAAAGTATAGATTTTTAATTAGGAAATTTACAGCTTCAACTGGACCTCTAAGGCTACTTACATGCTTACTGGCTTCATTAAGTAATATTAATAGACCAGGTTTACTATTAAATTCACTTTATAATTTGATATGAAGCACTTTTATAAAGTACTCTTAACAATGATATTTTATGAAGCCTTTAATTAATATTGAGACAAAAGACTAAGAGTTCAGAATTCTATTGTAGAACTCAACATTAATCTCTAAATAACATTGTTTTCATTCTTTAGTTATCTTTTAAAATTTAGACAATGACCTGAGTGCTCTGGTCATTTTCTCCATTGGTAAAGCCAAGATCTTCCTATAATAAAAACAGAGGTGATTTGATAAGCTCAGTGATAGCAGAACTCCAGACAATAATGTAACTAATAAAATCCGAAATTGTAAAAGAGTATAAAAAGGAAAAAGAAACTATCAACAAAATCAAATTAAGTCACATTAGAAAATATAAATTATAAATGTTAGAATTTTAAAGATTGCCAAGTGGCAAAAGTTAATTCTCCCATATGTAACTAGCTGTTTTCCTGGTTTTGTGTCTAACAGGAAGCCTAACAGATGGCCAGAGAAGAAAGCGTGCGACGCGTGTCTTTAGACTGTAGCCACACCATGGACAGCTCCATCCCTGGTGGGCTGGGCGCCACTGTAATCCATCTGCCAGCTTGCGCCCTGTCCTGAACACACATCACGTAGGAGACCCCGGAGTCCCTGGAGCCAAAGGACAGTTCAGAAAGAAGCTGGATCAAAGATGCATGGCGAAATTCCCAGAAGCTTAGTGCTTTATTTTTAAAAGATGTTAACTTGGGTCAGTTCTGCAGGCTGACAGTCCGAGATCGGACATCGCGGTCTGTTTAACGCCTGGGCAGCAGCTCGTCGGCTGGCCCACAGCATGATGGAGAAGCAGAAAGGGGATCTTTGATTTATCAAAATCTTCATCACCGAACTAACCAGGCCCTGCGGTAACGACATTCAGCCCTAGAGAGAGAAGTCACCAATGACTTAACCACTTTCTGGCAGGTAAGTTCCAGCTCTCAAAGGTTGCTGCAACTCTCCACTGACTGTGCTTCCCAGAGATGTACATTGGGGAACACTCAAGCCACAGCCACATGCCAGCCCTGGGCTGGAAGATGGAAATATTGTGATGTCCAAAGAGATGAGGCATAAAACACTGCTTTGAGAAACGATGGCAATCAAATTAATCAGTTGTCCTAAACCCCCATCATCACTTTTCTGTTACTGTAGGAACTCAATCTCTACAAACTTATGAAAAGCCTGCGATTGCATATTGGAACCACAGTCTCTAGGAGGTTAGTGCCCTGAAACAGGAGGGTAGAATATTGTTGATTCAGAGTCACTGAACTTTCTCTTCTTATGTACTAGGGAATTTGGGTACTCGGACTGTGAAATCCTGACAGTTTGTAGATTCAGGCATATTTTTCCATGACTGAGTTAGGCTATTCTCAGTCCTGCTGCATTCAAAGATATACAAGAGTTATTCTCGTGGGATTAAGGCAGTATCAGGGTTACACACCACACATACTGGTGTAAGGCTTGTGTTAACTAGCTATATTTAAACATTTTGATAGAATGAGTTCTTTCACAGAAAGAAGAGTAAAATGAATGAAAATTATTATGTCCCTGGTCTTGTCCTATAAACCAAAGACCACAAACTAAATGAAAAAAAAAAAACTTACATAAAACAGACATAATAATTGTGTAACATATTCGACATGTTTGTGAGGACACTGAAGACCTTTGTTAGTTTCTTAGAGGGTTTGAACAGAAAATTCTGAATTTTCACTAGGAGCGTTATCTGTTTCTTCACATGAAATTAACACAACTGATTTGAATGTGGATTTTTCCAGTACAAACAATGCAAGACAGATGAAGTCACATTTACATAAAATAAAACAATATCCTTTTGTTTAAAAACAATAAGAATACACATTTAACTACATTTTGCTTCATTTCTTTTTTCCCAAATGCACAACTAGTTCCTATAAAGCTAACATTTCCTCGCAACATTTTTTTTTCCTAAAGAGTTAGGAATCAGAAAATGAGCAGAAACATCTGTGGATAGGGATAAAAAGATTTCAGAGTCAGAGACAAGATCAAAAAGGAACAGGGATCAAGAGAGAAATGAAGTTATTTTCATATAAAACTTCTGCATAGCCATGAAGGGGGGAAATTTTACAGAGATTGAATTTTAAAGAAAAATATTAGAAGCTACAAAGCAGAATCTCTTACCCTGAAAAACTCTTTAGTGGAGCCAGAGTCTAATGTTCCATAAGCAATTTCTGTTTGCTTAGAAAGGTCCTCGGCACTTTCGATGGGAGACACCATCCTCTCTACGGTCAGGAAGGCAGCTAAGTTAGCCGTGTAGGAGGAGATTATGATCAGGGTAAAGAACCACCACACACCTCCAACAATGCGCCCAGAGAGGGATCTAATAACAAGCACGAAATCGATTGTAAAGTGAAACGATTGAATAATAAAAAACACGTTAGCAGCAATATGCAAATACTGACTTACAGGGAAAGATTTCATGTTATTTTTTTTTCAATATATCTGCTAGTTAATGAAATAAAAAGATCCTTAAACATTTGTGGCAAGGAGTACAGAGTGATTAGATGACATAGTACAGAGCCCAAAACTTTAGGTTCCTGGGATTCATTCCTAGTTATGTGTTCAAACAGTTCATGATAGAAAAGCCCACAAGAAGGCAGTTTTGAGAAATAAACAGATTATTCATCTAACATTCTACTTTTTCCACTAATGACATAAGTAAGTATGTACAACAGAATCCGAGATCACCAGTGAAACTCAGAATAATGTGTATAAACAAAATCAAATATCAAAGAAAGAAAGAATATGCTGTACAGATATAACACTAAAAACCAAGGAAACCTTCACACGGCCAGTGAAGTTCCAAGGGCTCGAAAAGGCTCAGACTTTCATTAGGATTTTATGTGTGCAAAAATATAGCTATGTAATACAATGTTGGAGGGAAAATGGAAGAAAAATGGGCTGCAAAAGTATGAAACAAAGTGCAATTCTTATTTATTTATTTATTTATTTATTTATTTATTTATTTATTTATTTATTTATTTTTTGGTGCTGGGGATCGAACTTGGGGCCTTGTGCTTGCATGGCAAGCACTCTAACCACTGAGCTAACTCCCCAGCCAAAGTGCAATTCTTAATGAACAAAAGTCAGACACACTACTGTGACCCTGTTCCATGTGTCTCCTGCTTAACATGAAAGAACATTCAAATAAAAAATAAATTGGATATTTTCCAAGATGTAAATTCCCAGAATGAAATATATAAAATGACTAGATTTCTGTGACTATGAATTCTTGCATACAACACTTTCAAAACCTTATAGAGTCTCAATAAGGTATTTTAAAAATTGAAGCAAATATAGATATGTAAATGCAGAAAAAGACATTTACTGTATTGTTATGAAAGATTTGATGAGTTTCTTCATGTAATTAAAGAATTTGGTTACTAGTAACAATCCAGTAAAGTGACTATTCTCTTTGTGTTTAATAACACTGCTATGTCTAATTTTAGACTTGCTAAAGGAAAAAGGTAACATTTCCAAAAATTTAAATCACAAAAATTTGGCAGTGTATGGCCTAAACTAGTGTTCTTGACAATGAAATATGAAGAAATGTACCCTTGGAAGATCGAAAGTGCGGGTTATAAACAGTAAGTAAAAAAAGAGAATGAAACAAACTAATTTAAAATGAAACATGTTTTAAGATCAAATCAGCTGTTACTTAAAATAAGAGAAAGGGAGAAATAGTAATGAAGAATAAAAAGAATATTATTAAGAGCCTTTATCACAAAGTCTTTTGGAAATGGAAAGAAATAAATACGGTAACATGGAATAAGTGAAGTATATCTTACTTATATTCTGAAAAGTATATTAAAAACATTTTACATTTGTAACACCTTTTGTAAAAGCCTTTTACATTGTAAAAGGCTTTTGTAAACACAGACACTCTCAAAATGTTCACTGTTTATCCCTTCACGACAAGAGGTATAATCACAGGACATTACGCTGCATTTAAGAGAGTGGACCTGTTACCCAAATTTCCACATCCCTTCAAACAAAACTTGATTACATCTAATTGCTTTTGACTCCATATATGGCATGCTAACTTAAAATATGTCTAAAACTCATTTTTATAAATCATTCTGTTCTAGTTGTGAAAGTAAAAACAAATTAATATCAATTGTCATCTAAACTCATTTTTATAAATCATTCTGTTCTAGTTGTGAAAGTAAAAACAAATTAATATCAATTGTCATCTATTCCAGAGTTTAAACCGGGTTTAATGGATTAAATATTTCAATTAATTTAAAATGTCCGATATAAGTCAAAAATTTATTGGACTCATAAATTACTCAAAAGTGAAAAATACTTAAGCAGCTCATTATTTACTTTTACATTTTTAAAACATTGATGTTTCTGAAAGAGTTCTTGAGATATACGGTGTAGTAGAGGAGCAAATTCAATTTAATTTATGGCAATAGACACAGAAGTTTTCTCTAGTAGAAAAGAAAAAAAATTACTTCTCATCATGTGCACTAAAGAGGAAAATAAATGTATATTTACAGTCTTTCCTTTTTAATCCCCATTAAATATTTTAACTGCTGTATCTTTTTATATGTATTTAAATCCTTCAGAGATATCTGGGGGGATCGAAGCAAGCAGCAGAGTAAACATCGTCTTCATGCTGTCCTGCTCTTACAACTTCTGCAGATCTCCATTTGTATGAAACGACAGCTTAGAGTGAAGACATTCTAAACTTAATTTCACAAAAATAACCAACTTAGCACATCCAATAAATCATTCTAGATTTCAATTTAAATGTGTTTCATTAACATTAATAATATAGTTCCATATCATTTATCAAAGGATGAGTATACTTTTTTAAATACTTAAAGAATATTTCTAAAGTGATCTGTGCATTTCAAGCCTTTTAAAAATAATAATCATCCACTCGGCACTTCTCCTGGCATGGGTAGCCATCACTGCATTCTAAAGCACAATGCTTGGTTGGTTTTTAAAAATCATCAAATTTGCCAATAATATGTAGTAGGTGCAAATTTTAAACGCATATAGAACATAAAGCGAAAGATAAGTACATTTTAATTTTTTTTAATGAACAAATTTTGCTTATTTGTATTCTGAGATAAAAATATAACAAGCAAAAATATGCTATCTGCAATCTGTGTATTTTATTAGGAAATAAGTTATCACATGAAAAATTGAAATGAGTCATGACTCATGAAAGAAAACACACATGCACACACACATGCACACGCGCCCATGCACACATGCACACACATCCAGTACACATGCACACACACAAAGCCTATCTAGAAGCAGATTTGACGAAAATAAGTAGATGTCTGTATATCATAATGGAGCCTGGGAACTTAGCAGATTTTCTGTGCTCTAGCCACTGTGAGCAGATTGGTCTCCACTACCTGATAAACTCTTGGTACTCAGACTACCACCTGCAGAGCAGGAAGAAGCATGGGGACCAGGGTGAAAGACACAAAGGCCACGCAAGGGAATCTAGGTATTTCCCCTGCTTCCTCACAAGCCCTGTGCACCCTCCTGCTATTCGAAGAGAGTCACAGATTATGTGTCTTGGGACAATGGCTCTACGTCTCAGAACTAGACTGCACACTTCGGAGACCTAGTGGCTGCGGGTCGACCATTTCTTTACAATTTTACTGACCAGAATGTCCTCCGAGACCTTAATTTGATTAGTTTTCTCCCTTTTGTTCTTAAAATTTTCTCTTCATTTTTTAACTTAGATAAACTAAATGTAGAAATGAAACTACAAATCCTCTGCGTTTGGTCACGAACAATATATACGTGTGTTCACATAGTCCAACACATACACAGATTCCATGCCGTCCACGTGTCACGGGGACAGTATATTTTTCACTCAGGGCAGTCCCACAGAGAAGTCAAGAAAAATTTGACGGAATTAAGATTTTTTAAAAGATCTACATAATTAATAAAAATGCGATTCTAAAAAAACTACTGCCACTACAACTGTTTACTATTAGAGAAGTATGCCACTGATAATTTTTGCCTACATTTTGTATTCATTCGGTGGAATATACTGAACAGATTGTAAAATACACAAATACTTTTAGCTGCTCATATAGTTTTTTGAAGTTAATCACTCATAATCTACAGAAGTGTTCAAAAACTAAGAATTGAATGAACTATGTTAGAAGATGGCCCTTCACTAGTTTATGCTTAGAATCAAAGGGATGTGGCCCGAACTGAAGTGTGTCAGTAACTGTGTGTCTGATAGCCATTTCGGCTTTAAGTGTTCGTCATCATACTGGATGAAGTATGATTTATTTCTCCTAAGAGCCACATGTGATTAATATTCTCATTCCTTTATGTAAGATAAATAAAAGCAATAGATTTACTTAACAAGGCATTCGAGTACAGGTATTCACATATTCTAAAGAGAATGAAGGTTCAGATTTAGTCCATGCTGTGTGCTCATCACTATCCTGTAGAGCACAGACTTTTACAATGAATCTTCAACCCTTTCTTTACATCTCTAGATACCTGGGACATACGTTAGCCTTCTAACCTACCAATTTAACCTTGAAAACAATATAATGTCTCTCACACCGTTTCCATGAGCTAATGTTAGGAAAATGAAAGCAATGAGATGTGTGTCCATGAAGCTTCATTTAACAAGCTGTTGTGTGTGCAGTTAGGAAACTGTGTCGCCTGTTTTCCCATATACAGGTCTGTGTGTCGGCACACAGACACTGTAACATGAGAATATGCAGCAAAAACACGGTAGCCCTCCAAGACGGTGTGGAAGGACATGGCCTTATGCATTTCCAGCCTCTCCATGGTGTGTATAACTTCACCAGGGAAGTACAGGACCAACGTTCAGAGAACATTGCTCAAGTACTCCGCAGGCTTACGCCGACAGAAGTTTGTCCTGTAACAGCCTTAAACTGCCTGGACAAGCAGCCGGCAGCTGGTAACGTCTTTGGGGTGAATTCATAAACACCACGAACACCCACTCGAGACCTAAATGCACAAAGTCAAAGCAGGCGAGTAACCAACCTTGGCGAAATATCGCATCCTTGCTGCATAAAGGCACCCAAGGAAAACCAGAGACTATTAAAAATCCCAAATTCATTAGTCGATTCGCTACTTTGTGTTTCTCTTCCATCTTCAAACTCCTCCGTGTGCCACTCGTAGGGGCTAAATCTGCTGACCAGGAATAAAACTACACTGACCCCGATGTAGGCAAAGACAATGCACATCCAGATCTCATAGGCTAGCGGGTCAAGAAAGGAGAACACGCCCGGCTTGGACTTCTGGGGCTTCTTGATCATGATGGAGATGCCAAGGCTCATGAAGGGCTTGGAGAAGTCGATCACCTCCTCCCGCACCAGGGTGATGGTCAGCGGGGCGATTGCGATGTCGGCTTTCTGAAAGGGAAGCGGAGGAGGGTGACGGGACCCGGGATCAGGCCGGGACGGAGCCGCGGCTACATCACGGGACCAAAGAGGAAGGAAAGGAAATCAGAGATGTGACAATAACTAACCCCAGCAGAGGCCGATACAGAACAAACAGAAAAGCAATTTCTTTTCCCAAATATCTTTCCTTTTTAACAAGTTCACAGCATACCCACCTGCCTTCGCTCTAATTACACATCTATACGGCATCTCTGCCTCACCCTGCATAACGCCTTCTGCACGGCCAGTATGCTTCCAACACAAGCGACACGCTGGGCCCAATTATCAGCGTGTTTCCTTCCGGCTTCCACCTCATCTTTCCAATGTCCACACGGGAATAAGACAGTATTGCTAGGGTGGCGTGGGACATGAATGATCTCAGACACAGATACTTCAAAGGAAAGGGCACCCACTCTGTCTACAACAGTTCAAACTGAATGGTGTCGTCTCCGAGGAGAGCTATACTTACCCCATACACAAGTTCTCCAACCATCCCATTCCAAATCTTCGTGTCTGCATCCCTGGCCCCATACTTGCCGTCCCCGACAATTGTCAGCTTGTACTTGAACCCACAGTGTTTAGCAATTTCTGCAGCCAAGTCAACACAGTAGCCCTCATAGCGCTCATTCCCTTCAAGCATTTCATGATTTTTCTTCATCATAACATATGGAGATTCCTGTACGGAAAGACAGCACTTTAGCTGGTTACCACGGCCCAGGTAATTACGTACACTCATTGAATCAAACCAACCTCAGGGTTAAACAACTGCCCATCAGCCAGAGGCAACGTAGAAAAGAGATGGTGGTCAATATTAGGGGGGAAAAGGTCTAATACTTCTGAAATAAAGGTCCTCAAACATCTGTCCTCGTATTTCATTGAGATGGTTGTGCCTA
>PVJO010018913.1:0-35443 GCA_004026905.1 Hystrix cristata | reverse complement strand
ACCACAAGGATGTATGCACCACCATGTTCATAGCAACACAATTTGTAATAGCTAAGTCTTGGAAACAACCTAAATGTCCAACAACCAATGAATGGCTAAAGAAAATGTGGTTTTTCTACACTATGGAGTACTACACTGCCATAAAAAAGGATAAACTAGAGTCATTCATATATAAATGGATGTTTCTTGAGAACATACTGTTAAGTGAAATAAATCAGACACTCATGAGCACACATTGAATTGTTTCTCTGATATGAGAGACCATAACTGTAAATAAGGACAAAGAGGTGTAATAGATATTATATAAAAGGAGGATGGTGTGCAGAGGAGAGGAGTACTAGAAAGAAAGAAGGGGAAAAGCAGAAAGGCAACAGGGGAAAGATAGGGGAAAGGGAAAATATGGAAAATGATGAATAAACCTGCTGTAAATAGGGAGGAAGGGAGCAGAGGGGAGGGGTGGGGGACAAGGGGGAGAACCAAGATGTATCATGTATAGGTACAGAATAAATGTAATGAATGTGACCAATGTATGTAGAATGTACCAATACATGTTCTTGGTTTAAAATAAATAAATAAATAAATTTTTAAAAATAGCCCTTCTATATACCAATAAGGAACTCACAAGGAAAAAATTATGAAAAAAATACCATTTACAGTAGCATCAAAAAAATTAAACATTTAGGAGTTAACTTAACCAAAGAAGTGAAAGGCCTCTAAAATGAAAGCTACAGTACTTTGAAAAAAAAGATAGAAGAGGCTATCAGAAAATAAAAAAAAATCCCTTGTTCCTGGATAAGCAGAACCAATATTGTAAAAATGGTCATACATCCAAAACGGATATATAGTTTTAATGCAATCCCTATAAAAATATCAACAGTATTCCTCATGAATTAGAGAAAACAATCCTAAAATTTAAGGGGACTCACAAAAGACCCAGAAAAACAAAACAATCATGGATAACAAGACCAAAGCAGGAGGCATCACAATCCCAGATCTGAAGTTATATTACAAAGCCACAGCGATAAAAACAGCATGATACTGGCACAAAAACAGACATGTGGATCAGTAGAGCAGAGTAGAAGATGCAGAAGCAATCCTAGGCAATTCAGGTATTTGATCTTTGACAAAGGGGCCAAAAACATACACTGGAGGAAAAGATAGCCTCTTTATTTTTATGTTAATACATGTTTGCCATAATGATTACATTCATCATGGGGAATTTGTACTGTGCATAACATATCTTAATTCATTTTTCCCCTTCCCCTTCCCTCCCTTCAATCCTTCTCCCTTCCCCATTTACATAAGCCTCATTTCCATTTTTTTCCTTCTCTCTTTTATAAGACCCCTTTTTCCTTTCTTTCCTGCCCTGTCTGCCTTGTTCCCCCTCCTATTTGAACAAATTCTTCCTATTTCTCAGTATCTATCCTCCATTTTGCTCCAAAAGAACTTTTCTCCATTGTTGGTGGGAGCGTATATTGGTACAACCATTATGGAAATCAGTATTGAGATTCCTCAAAAAACTAAAACTAGAGGTGCCATTTGACCCAGCTATTCCCCTCCTAGGTATCTTCTGAAAGAGTTAGATCTTCATCACACAGTAATATATGCATACCCATGTTTATAGCAGCACAATTTATAATAGTTAAATCTTGGGAATAGCCCACATACCTATCAACATATGAATGGATAAAGAAAATGTGGTATTTATATACAATGGAGTACTACTCTTCCATAAAGAATAAACTTGAGACATTTTTATATAAATGAATGCATCTCGAGACCATAATTACAAGTGAAATAAATCAGACACACAGTTGAAATATCACTTGTTTCTCTTGTGTGAGAATTCCACAAGACAGCCTCTTTAATAAATGACTAGGGGACAAATGCGTAGCCTCATGAGAAGATTTACTCTAGAGAGACCCGTATCTCTCACCATATACTAAATTAAAATCAAAATGGATCAACGATCTAAATGTTAAAACAGAAACACTTAATCTTCTAGGAGATAAAATAGATAAAGGCCTTGAAGCCATAAGCATAGGCAAGGACTTTCTGAACAGAATGCCAATGGCACAAAAAATAGTATCAGGAATCAAAACATGGGATCTTATCAAATTAAAAACTTCTGCATAGCAAAGTAAACAACCAACAGAGTGAAGAGTCAACCTACAGAATGGGAAAAAATGTTACCAGCTCTTCCTCAGGGAGAGGATGAATAACCAAAATATATGAAGAACTCAAACAAATTAGAACCCCCCCCAAACAAAAGACTCAATCAAAAATGGGAAACTGAAATGAACAGACACTTCTCAGAAGAAGTGCAAATGGCCAATAAATGCTTAAAAATGTTCAACCCCACAGGCCATCTGCGAATTAAAACATTGATTTCCATCTTACTCCAGAAAGAATGGCTACCACCAAGAAATTAAATAGTAACAAATCATGGTGTGGCTGCAGGGAAAAAGGAAACATTCTATATTGTTGGTGATAATGTAAACTTATACAACCACTATGGAGATTCCTCAAAAAACTAATACTAAAAATCTTGTTTGATTCCACTGTCTCCTGATAGGTTTCTTCTTGAGAGAGTTGAAGAAATCACTGTACAGTGATACATATACATGTTTATAGCAGCACAATTCCTAATAGCTAAATCTTGGAAGTGGTTTTTATGTTCATCAACAGATGAATGGATAAAGCAAATGTGATATTTATACACAATGGAGTACTACTCTGTCATAAAGATAAACTTGAGTCACTTGTAGGAAATAAATCAGACATACAAACTTAAATATTGTATGATCGTTCTTGTATGGGAAACCCAAAATATAAATAAAGAGCAAAATAAAAGACAGGTGATAGAAAATAGGGAACTAGATCTTTCTTAAATTGGAAGGGATCAAGAGAGAGAGGGAAGCAGAGGGAGGGTAAAGAAAAATTATTTTATGTTAAAAACAAACTACCAGCCTGCATAGCAGATCTAAAGAGATTGCAAAGTACAACACACAGACACATGTTTAGTATTGTTTTCTTAACTAAGCACTAAGTGCTTGTCCCTTTCTGCTGTGGGAGTTCAGCCAGCGCCTAGTCAAACTAAAATTGGTTTTGTAAATCTAAACTGATTTTTTTTTCTCTGTATTTATCCTTAGTGTAGCACCATTTCTCAAGTAAGGCTGACCTAAGTTTGGGAAATTTGCCAATCAATTGTTCAGACCTTTTTTTTCTAACCCGTAGGATACTACTGACCAATACAGGAAAACATCTGTCATAAAGAAAGCCAAAAGCTACTAAGTACTTAATAGATGGTCAAACCTGTCCTCTTTATAGGCTTTCCAGTGTTGAAGATTAAATTTAATCAACTTAGTTATCTTTGACTAATTATACTCCTGTAAGAGTTCATGCTTTACTTTATCTAAGATTTTTTTTTTACAAAGTAAATAGGATAATTTGCCTAAAAGTTCTAGAATTCGACATAGAACTGGGGTGTTGGTGGTTAATAGATTCAGCACCACTCTTTTTACTCCTTGGTGGAGGGTTGAAGTTCAGCCAGAGTTCTTGGATAATAGGAGTTTTTAGAGGATATTTAGTGAGGTCCCTATTGGAACGTTATCTATATTGCAAACAACTGTACATCATTTGGTAATCATGGGCAAGTTTCAGCTTGGGAAAGACCTCATGCTGATTAGCTGTATGTAAAGTGGAGAGGTCACTATTTTGAGGGTGCCAGCATACTTCTATCCCATCAAATCCCACATGTCAGACAGGATTATCTAGCAGGGGAGTACAGGCAAGGTGGGAGAAAGGGAGAGATGCTCTTAGCCATCCCCGAACACCAGGAAGATTTCAGACACTCTTTCTGGCTAGGAGGAAAAATGCGGGGGTGGGCCCCATGGTCTCCAAGTTATCTTAAATTTTCACAGGCGCTCCCGGCCTCTGTCATCTGTTATGTGAAGGTGGGGGTTGGCTGGCCAAACCCAAACAACGAGGGAGAGATTCCCAACAGGGCCACCCGCTAAATTCTCCAGGCTCCTCGCCTTTAGGGGCAGCCACTTCCACTCGCGTTAGCTGGTGGGAACTAGGCTGGCAGCACCATGTTTTGCCAGTCACAAGCGTTACAGAAAAGACCTTGCTGACCAAGCTCTATTTTTATTAATTTAGTTATTAAAACAAATCTGCTGCAGACTTCTCATCCAGGGACTTTCAAATATTTGAGGATAAAACCCACAGTAAAACCAACAAACAAGAAAAGGTTTGATACGGCTCCACATACAAATGCACAATTTATACAAAAATTTCACAGGATAACACAGCATTATTCTATGCAGTACATTCTGATATTTTTGTTTTTATTTAAATTTTTTTTATTTTAAACCAAGAACATGTATTGGTACATTTTACATATAATGATTACATTCATCACATTTATTTTGTACCTGTACATGATGCATCTTGGTTCTCCCTCCTCTTCCCCACCCCTCCCCTCTGTTCCCTCCCTCCCTATTTACAGCAGGTTTATTCATAATTTTCCATATTTTCCCTTTTCTTTCCTTTGTTGCCTTTCTGCTTTTCCCCTTCTTTCTTTCTAGTACTCCTCTCCTTTGTATATTATCTTCCTTTTATATAATATCTATTACACCTCTTTGTCCTTATTTGTGGTTGTCCCAGTGACAAAAAAAAAGTAACTAAGACAATTTCATTTTAAAAGAGCCGCTGGTTCTAACTCATTGTAGGTTACACACTATAGTTTGACAAACGTTGTTCACACTGTTTTAATGGATTAGGTACTTTTTTTTTGCAGTGCTAGAGATCAAACCCAGGACCTCATGCTTTCTAGGCAAAACACTCTATCACTGAGCTGTACTCCCCACCTGAAACAGGTACTTGTTATTTATTTTCTCATCTCGGAGAGAAAATAAACCCTCTAAGGATGAAAACAGCGCATGATAAGTTAAAATATTGTTGTACTACAAAACACTAGCCCGTACCATCTGGAGCAACTTTGGATGTCATCTGGGTTCTGGAATCAAACCTGAGATTTACAGAATTACAATGCTTTTACCTAGAATCTAAGTTTCATTTCCAGGAAGCAAGAAAAAAAGAAAAACCCTCTCATCATTCCTGGTATCCCTCCAATTCTTATTCAGTTATGTTTCTTGAACTTTGCCATAGCTATGTATATATTATCACATAAATCTTCAATTTTAAAAGTGCTTAATTTCTATGCATATTTATTAACTGAATTATATGTCTTTTTCTTCATTTTCTTCATATATAAGTATATGTTTTCAAGGAAAAATATTCACTGATTTTAAATGATGTTATGGTTGTTGTGTTCATTTGATATTATTACATACATTCAAAAGTTTTAAGCAATATTTCCCAATATTTCCCCATAGATCTTAACTCTGAGTAAAGAGAATTGTATTGATGGTTGACGCAGGCTCAGCATCCTTAAATTCCTTGCACAATGTCAAACTAAACGTAGAATACAGGATATGAGACTTCCAATATCAACACTGAGTGTCCGTCATGAGGCAGTCACTGCACTCGGCAGGACCCACTGAAGATACCTGAGGATGGAGGAGAAATCCCTTTAACCCTTAAAGAACACATACTTCTCCAAAACCGTAAGTTAACAATGTGACGGTTACCAGTTGGTGGCTCAGTCATCACCTGTACCAGGTGGGTCCAGAAGTTAAGTCCCCAAGTTAATAAAGTCAAACTGTTGTGGGAAAAACTGGGAAAATTCTGGCACCACTTTGAAAAAAGAAAGAAGCTTTGAAAGGAAATAACCACAAACTTCCAAATAGAAATATTAATCTATAGGAATTTAAATTCTTTCCTAAAAATGATAGCTACTCAGGACTTCTACTAAATATTAATAGGAACAAGATGGGAGGCTTACAAGAGGAATAGAGTGCAGAGATGAATATGTACCAAGAAATTCTTGGTCTTGGAACAGTTATTAAGCATCCGTGATTTTTTTTTTTAATTTCAATAAAGGTCAGGCAGAAAATGCAGGCGGTAGCTTTGCCATGATTAATCTTACTATAAATCTTTTTATCTTTAGCATACAGACATACAAAAATGTTGAGTCTACATTGACAGCTATGCCTAATGAGAATGCATAAATAGAGAAAAGAGAGGTATTTGAAGAGAGGAACACAGGAGAATACAAAAGAAAACCATAGCCCAGTTCTGTCCACTGATTCTAATGCCATCAATTGTGGAGAATCATTACTTTCTGAAGGGGAGTGCACAAAAGTTTCAACCATTATAACAAACACCATTTTGTCAATTGCTGTTAAGGCATAGAAAAGGACAGACAGAGGCCTTCTGGAATTTCATGCAAGGTTACCATCTGACCTCTCAAAGGTGTTATCACCAGGTTAACAATGAAAAGAGAGAAATAATAATCACTGGAAGGTTGCTGACCTAGGTAGAAAACTGTGCTTCACTCGAGCACAAATGCCTGATCCAGGATAGTATGGTAAAACAGTTCTCACATGGAGAATAGAACATGGCCACTGGGTGTATTTACAATATACAATTCACCCTTTTTGTTGTTGAAAGAAATTGATAAAACTCAATTACAAGGCGTAGAAAAGGAGATTCATTTTAGCTTAAAAATCCAACTGTATCAGTAGCATAAGAGTTATTAAAAACCACCACCTTTTTTGTGAATCCCTGCTCTGCTCTCTAATTATAGGACAATAAATGATATCATTTCTATGATCATAGATGAGTTTTGCCTGTTCTAGAATTTCAAACAACTGGAACCATAGAGTATCTTCTCTTTTGTGTCCAACTTCTCTTACTTTACCTAATTATCTTGAGGGTTTTTTTTTTTCATGTTGTTGCCTGTCTCTGACATCTGTAATTTTACATTGCTGAGTAGTATTTCATTGTATACACCAGGCATTTGCACCCTGCCTATCTTTGACCATATTTTACAGTACTATTCTCAGTACTCGCTATATTTATAACATAGTGATCTTTGATTTGTTTCTTGAATAAGTTTCTCTGAATCTTTAAGGTTTGCCTCTGGTGTTTCCCCTGCATGGAACACTCTTCCCAGACCCTTTACGTATCTAATTCCTTCTCTTCATTTTAAGTGTCAGCTTACAACTTACCTCCCCGGAGAAGCCTTGTCTAACTAGGTTGCATAAAGCATCTCTGCATACTGTTTCTTTATTTCTCCTTGCTTTCTGTTGGAATTTGATTACAGTTTGCATCTTTATTTCAAAGAGATCAAAACTTAGGCACATAGTGGTTAAGTATCTGCTTCAAGGTCCCACAATGACTACGAGGTGAAATACAGATGCAAATAGTTTCACTTGAAAGAAAAAACTTTGATTGTTTCCTGATAGTAGCTCCCAATTGGTTTTTGTTAATGCTCTGAATTGGGGAGATTTCACTTGTCTGGAAATGTCGAAATCTGAGGACCACTACTCTCTTCTTTGTTCACTTTATTTGCTAATGCACTGCAACAGGTCTGGCGGGAGGGGATTAAGTTCACAGGTAAGCAAAGCGTGGTCCAGACCACCAAATTTCCTCTGCGGTCTGCCGTGCAACGGACCGCGATAGAGGGGAGAGCCTAACATGACCACAGATGCTTCCGCAATTATTGACTGTAGGAACAAAAGGGCCGAAGAGAGAGTTTGTGGTGGGATGTTATCATCTTGGTGGTGTTGCCACTGCCATCACAAGAAGACCACTCTCAGTGTAAGAAAGCAAAGCTCCCCACGACAGTGCACGATAAGAAATATGGCCACAGTCCAGGAAGCTGCTTCCAAGAAACCACACCCAGCTGAGAGCTTCACCCCAGCTGGAGTCTGGTTATTGTTTGGATCAGCTCATAAGGTCCTCGTGGGGCCCTGCTGCTCCATCTGATGGTAGCAATGCAGCACACCTCTGGGAAACTGCGTCTCATGCTGCTACGTCCCTTGCCTAGTCTGGGGCAATGTAGGCTTCTTAAGTGTGAAACTGTGACTACGAAAAGTTAAATTTTCTGATCAATGTGTGTGCACTTCAGGAGTACACAAAGCTGGTCTTTCTGACTCTGAGGTCAACTCTCTTTTACCTACACCATCACTCTCTCTCTCTTCAAGCAATTATTCTCCAAATAAATGATTGCTACTCTGAAGCTACAGGGTTATGTTGCCATTTTCCTGTGCCCAAGTCCTGCTCAGAACCCAAACTGCACTCTTGCTGCTCAGCAGGTATCAGTAGACTCCAGATCCAAGGCTGTGGAGATTTGGTCCTTCCAGCTCTTATTGCCAGGGTGATAAACAAGTGCTGTCAAAATGTATTCTTTTTTTTTCTTTTTTTTTAGGTAGCAAAGCAAGCAAAGGACCTTAGCAGCTTTTTTCTGCCACCTTTTATATTCTATCTAGGCTACTGGGATTAGGGCAGTGCCAAACCAATCAGCAGACTGATTTAGCAATCACTCTTAATCCCAACATCACACACTGTAGATCCAGCCACTTCAGAAAAAGCCCCACCTGTGACCAGGCGAAGTTTTGGGAGGACATCACACAAGCCATAACAGGATGTAAGTACTGTGAGCACAGAAACTTTTATCTGTTTTTTTCAGTACTTTACCTCTAACACCTAGTCACAGCTCATTAAAAATTCATTGAAATTAATTTCAAAAATGCATATGAAAGCTCTTTTTGGTTACATTCTCAACCTTGTAGTAAAATCTTCCACTTAAGTGTGATATAAATAACACCAATTCTCAAAACTAGTATTTAGAATATCTGCTCTAGGTGCAAAGGTATGGATCATTTCAGGAAACTGTTTTGTGCTTGTTGTTCTTTATGGCAGAGTACTACTTCATTGTATAAACAAATCCCACATCTTCTTTATCCATTCATTAGTTGATGGGCATCTGGGCTGTTTCCAAGCTTTAGCTATTACAACCTGTGCTTCTATAAACATGGGTGTGCATATATCACTGTGGCATGATGCTTTTAATTCTTTTAGGAAGATACCAAGAAGGGGAATACCTGGGTCAAATGCTCCCTCTGCCTGCCATGAACTGTTTCTGATCTGCAATGACCCTCTGCCATGCCACCCTGCTTAGAGTCAGTTGATTATGGACTGAAATCTCTATAAACTGTGAGCTGAGTAAACCTTTGCTCCTTTAACTTTAGTTGTCAGGTATTTTGTCTCAGCAACAAGAAAAGTAGCTAAGACACATCTTGTTATGGGAAAACAGGCAGTAAAGAAATAAATGAAACATACAATATGTTAGATATGGTAAACTCTAGGGAGGAGAGAAAATCTGTTATGCCTGAGGCATAACAGAATGGGAGTCATGTTGCAATTTTTTTATAGAGTTGACCAGGGAAGACTTCACTGAGAGTGATATGTGAGTGAAAACATGCAAGGGAATAAGCTTTGCTGGAAGGAGAGAATAGCAGGAAGGAGAGAATAGCTGGAAGAGAGAGAAGGAGAGAATAGCAGGTAGAAGGATGAGAAGGAGAGAATAGCAGGTAGAAGGATCATGTACCAAGGCTCAGAGAGGGATCCTGGCATGTTGGAGGATTGGAATGGTAAACCAGTATGTATAAAGTGAGTAATGGAAAAGTAGGAGGTCAGGCCAAAGAAGCAATGGGTACTGCCAAGCAGTGGCCTTCGGGTAAACTTTGGCTTTTGTTGGAAAATAGAGAAATGGCTTAAATATAAAAAGAATCCTGTAGCTTCTGTGTTAAGAATAGATATTGTTGGGAATAGAGGGTAGTGCCAATATATTAATTTTCTATGCTATGTAACAAATTACCATAAAATTAGCAGCTCAAAAAACAATACCCTTTTGTTATCTCAAGATACATATGGGTCAGGACTCCATGCTTCGCTTATCTGAACGCTCTCAAAGCTGTGGTCAAGATGTCAGCCAGGGCTGGGGTCTCGTGTGGAAGCTCGACTGGGAAGAGTCAGCAATCAGGCTCTCTGTAGACACAGGTCACACTGTATGGCTGTGGAATTCATGGTAACTGTCATTTTGAAGGCCAACCATGGAATGAAAGAGAGAGAGGTGGGGATGCAGGGAGAAGAGAGAAACAGGCAATCTGCTAACACCGGTCTTATTTAACATAACATGATCATGGGCGGGACATCCCATCATCTTTGCCATAATGCATTAGTTAGTTAGACAGAATTTCATTACCCCAGTCCCCCTTCCATGATCCGGACTGCTCCCAGCAGCCATGTGGGACCTAGACTGGGAGTTCCCATGAAGCAGAGGCCAGGACCCAGTGTGGCCTTCAGAACTCTTCACTAAGTCTGATAGTGAGCCAGCCTCCTCTCTTGTGATAGTCTGGTCTCTCTGGCTGAGTCAGGGATCACCCATCTTTGGGGCTTCCTCTTCCTGGTAAAGATGCCTGTGTGGCTGAATGTCTGGTCAGAGCCATGGTCTCAGTCCTCCTCTATAATGGATCATGCAGTCACGGCTGCCTCATTAGTGTCCAGGGCTCAGACTCAAAGTTTAATGAGTTGATAAATGAAAAGAAGTTTGTGCTCATGTTTCTCTTGTGGGTCTGAATCTACTTTATGCAGTCATCTCACTGTTCTGCACTTTCTCCTGAGGTGTGCCAGTTTGACTCATCGTTCATGGGTGCCACGCTAAAGCTTTGAGCCCCATATGATGGCAGAGGGGAGAGGTAACCTGAATGTATCTGTTCCTGACTCAACAGGGGCTAGAATTTTTGTGAAGGCATCTAGCTTTTTCTTTTTCTTTCATTCTCTCTCTCTCTCTCTCTCTCTCTCTCTCTGTCTGTGGCTTCTTGTCTTTCCACATAAAACAAGTAGTGATATCAGTGCCACTGGAATTTCGTGACATTATTTCAGTGTTGTCTTTGTTGAGGAAAAAACACACAACTGTATTCATTTCGCAGAAATCTCAGTCAGTCTGCCCGCAAGCCCGTCAGCCTGGTTTGCCCTCTCTCCTCTTCCATCTGTCTTCTCAAATTCTTCGCACCTTTACGATTTCTTGGAAATGCCTTGCCCTTCACCCCGCCTGCAGACCGGATTGCCTCCTGCCCACACGCTCAGCCCAGAATCTCAGCAGAGAGACTGCTCTGTGTTTTAGAAGCCTCCCACAGCCTGGAGCTCCTTATCTTCTGTCATCAAGAAAATCTCCCTGACTCCACCCTTCTATTTTCCCCGGTCCTCAGTCTGTTATTCCCCAATCACCAACTGAATGATTATTTAATATTTCCCATAAACACACAAGGCTCCACAGGATACTCTGTGCCAAAACCACCACAAGGTCTTTGTCTCACAGACCTCACATTCTGATGTCACCCTGGCTGTTATCAACACATTAGGGCCACAGCTTCACGCAGGCTCCACGGAAAATCACAGTCCCAGAGAGCAGCATTGTTTCCAGATTTTTTCAGAAGAGACCGTATCAGTCATTTAGCTCCTGTGAATCAGAATCCAGGCCCTTCCCGGAGCAGAGCGGTCTGCACTCAGCAGACCTGCCCCTCACCCCGGGGTCGCGGCGCTTCTTTCACTCCGGGGAGGGCCGCTGGGTTCTGTGAGTCACGCTCTCCAGGTTTCTACAGCTCAGATGAGGTTTTGACAAAAGACAGAGTAAGTCGTTAGGCTCATTCCCTTAACCCTTAGTTTGGTGTCTAGCACCCCAGAGTTTCTAGTTCTTGCCATAAAGACTTCCTAGGCGAGCATATAGGCTGCATAATGAACCATCAAGTAGTCCCGGATAGCACTAGGAACACTTGCTAATTGATTCTTCCTGCAGCAGGGAGCAAAGGGTGAGAAAAAGGGTGTGGTCAGCCAGACTCGCCTTTGAATCACCGCTTACTATGGGTATTATTTTTTTCCCTGAGTCTCAGTTCCCAACTCTGTAAATAATAATACACCACATAAGGCTCTTGATAGAATGGACACACTTTGCAGAATGCCAGATGTCTAAAGTTTCCACTTTTGTAGCCGGTCATGGTACTTCCACAATCAGATCCTGTCAGCTAGCTGCTCACTTCACAGATCTGAACTGCCAATGCCATGGCCTTGGCAGCCTCACCAAGGAGGAACATAAACTCAGAATTTGTCCTGCTGTTCTCTAGGGGGGAAAAAAAAAAAAGCAGTACATTTTAGTTTCAGGCACACGTGTGAAATACGGAAAATTCAGAAACCAGAGGATTCGTAGATCCATTGCAGGCACCACAGTGATTCAAAAAATAAAATAAAATGTACTAGTGGTATGTGCATACACATTTTTATAGCTGCATAATTCATAATAGTTAAGTCTTGGAAGTAGCCTATATGTCCATCAACAGGTGAATAGGTAAACAAACTGGTATTTAAACACAATGAAACACTACTCTGCCATAAAGAAGGATAAACTTGAGTCATTTATGACAAAATGGATATCCCTTGAGACCATAATGTTAAGTGAAATAAACCAGACACACAAGTTTAAATATCACATGCTTCCTCTTATATGAAAACCCCAAAATATAAAGAACAAAATCATAGATAATAGGAAATAGATCTTCTGCCAAAGAAAAGGAGACCAAGAGATGGAGGGAGGGAGAAATAAAAAAGGATTAAGATGTGTCATGTACACGTGCTAACTTCCCACAAGGAATGCAATCATTATGTACTAATGAAAAATAAAATAAAATAAAATGTACCACATAGTTAGAAACCACCCATAGGATTAAACCTGACTTATCATTCATTTTCTGTACGTGAGAAGACTCCTGCAAATGACACTCAGGCAGGCGTGAGATTACCTCTTCCGGGTTTCTCCGCTTCTCCTTCTCCACCTTCCTGTGTTGGAGACTGAGAGTCTGTCAGTGTCAGAAAGGAGTGTGTGTAAGGAGGGGGGTCTGGTGGAGTATTTAATTTTTAAAAGATTATATTCAAGCGTGAATTAAGTATTCATTAATTTGCAACCTATTAAATACACCGGCATTCCATGTTCTCTGTGCTGTTGTGCTTTGTCACTCTATGACACCCTTAAGGAACTTGATCAGACCTGATACATGCTGTCATCAGGCCACCAAATGTTACATAGCTACATGAACAATTTGAGGAATTAAATTATTTGCTATTGATTTAAAAAAATTAAGAAGTAAACCAACAATCAAAAAAAGTATCAGAACTGTCAATGGTTTCCCTTTAGTATACAAGTATTTTTGGCATGTTATTTAAGAGTTGGTATCAGCTAGGTGGTCTTTTTATTGTATTTTCTTTTCTCAATTTCATTGACTATAAATCCACTTCAAAAATCTTGCTGTATATCTAAGCTTAGTGCAGGACAAAAACAAACAATAGTCTGTTCTGCCATTATATCATAATTATTAAGATCCACTAGTAGTCAAATTCTACCCATATCTAAAACTTGCAAGTTCTACTGTCAGTTATAAACAGTTGGATAAGAATGTGTAAGATTAGAAGTTTTCTATCAACAAAAAGAGCTTTAAATTCCTCTTCTGTCTTATGGTTAATCTCCTAAATGATATGTCAAATTTTATATAACTGTGGGTGTCTAAGACAAATTCTATGAAATTGGTCAGAGCTTCAAAAACCGAATGACCTGACACGTCAGAGGGTTTTAACTGCTGATATATATAATACTATTTACGCCTCAAAGAATTGTGCCATTAGAATGGATGCTTTGATTACTTATTATAATTGCCAATGTCACCTTTATTTCTGGTTGCAGTCACGGTGGATTCAAATGACAAGCAAGAGTGGCATGTTATCATGCATGCTCCAAGAGTAGTTTTTCTGCCTCTGACGGTTTCCAAAATCTAGTGCTAGCCTGCTTTCCAGGCATTATGGGTCTGGAAATGCTAGAACTGAGGGAAAATCAAATCTATGGGGTGACAGAACACGCTGGGAATCTCAAAACCCTCAGCTTGGGAATAGAGTAACTCCTTCACTTGTTTCCTGAAGCATGTTAGAAAATTCTTCCTTATATCTAATTTCATTCTTCATGGTGCATGTTAATAACCATTTTCTCTTAAAGTAGTGTGTAGTATAAATAAAATCAGCTGGATTCCCTCTTCCCCAGGGTGAAGAGAAAGTACTGAAGAGAAAACAAAGTTTAAGTCATGTTGAGAACATATTTTCATGAGTGGTGAACTTTTCAAATATGTTTGCTAGTGCCCGCAATTGCAGATTTAGAGTGACAGCTTACATTAGGACATAGCTGGGCGTCTGACAACTTCATTCACTTGCTCACAAACCAGCAACTTCAAAAGCTGTAAATTAGATGATACCTTCATAAAATCCATTCAGTCCATGTGAACTTTTATGTATTTCATATCAGTAACAAAACAAGAATATCTAACTAGAAATACACAATTGTTCTCAAGTTCAGCCTCTAATGTAAAAGAAATATGGAGTAACCATGTGCTAATAGGGTGAGCTTGGGGTTCATAAATTCTTGAACTATTTTCTAACTGTGGGAGATATCATAAGTCATGGGTGGAAAGAAAACGTCTGTGTGCAACATCAGTGCTTTGTAACTGCAACAGGCTAATCTATCTATGCATAACTTTGCAAGTGATATTACCTCACTGGCATATTCAGAAGAACACAACTATTTGGTTCTTTCAGAAAGCCACATAAATGTATGGTAATGCATACATTTTATTGTATCAAGCAGAAGCCAAAAACCTCTTGCCAAAGCCATCCTCTAAAATTTTACACCTTTTTAATGTATTCGAAAAGAAATGTGTATCATGTGCTTTCATTTATTTTACTATTAGCTCAGCAAACTTGTGTTCTGTGGGGACAGCAAAGCCAAAAAACCTTTGTCTCTCAAGGCCCCCTTAATCCTATGCCCGCCTCCTCTTCCACCATTGTTTTAAAAAGTCTGGTCCCACAGGTTTGCGGAAGCAAAATTAAATTCAAGCTCATTTATGCCAACTTTCAGTTGTGTTGATCTTTAAGGTTTGCCAAGTGTTTTCACATAATCTTATCTGATTCTCCCAGTTGTTCTGCGGAGTTAGCAAGATAAGGAATAATATTCCCATTTTGCAGTTATGGAAACTGAAACTGAGAGATTTCATGACTTGCTTCAGATTATCTAGAGAATCCAAGTCACGTGGCTCACTTCAGTAATATCCTTTCTAGACTGTCCAGGCCAAGTGTGCCAGGATTTACTCTAAAATGACTTCTTATTACCCTGACTTGTGAATACTGTCTTCTCCTGGTGTGACCAAAGTGCTTTTGAACATGTTGAAACACCATGCCTCTGACTGTGTTACTTTATATGACAAAAAGAATTTTGCAGCTACAATTAAGTTCCCAAATCAGTTGATCTTAAAATGAGGAGATTACCTAGGTGAGCCTGACCTGACCAGATGAGACTTTAAAAGCTGGGTCTAGAAAGCAGAGATGGGGAATTCAGAGGGACTGGGTTTGTAAGAAGGACTTGATGTGAGACAGAGTCTCTGTTGCTGGCTTCGAAGGTGACCAGGAATCTGGGCAGGCTCTAGGTCCCGAGAGCAGACTGCCCTGACAGCCAGCCAAAGGTCCTGTCTTACAAACGCCACACAAATAATGCAGTTCCATCAAGAATGTAAATGAGTTTGGTGGTGGATTCTTCCCATGAGTTTCCAAATGAGACCTTAGGCTGGGCAACATCATGATTTTAGACTCAGGATACCACGAGAAGGAAACCCAGTCACACCAGGCCAAACTTCTGACTGTGACATAATAATTGAGCATTGTTTTAAGCCAGTGAGTTTGTGCTACTTTGTTATGAAGCCATAGAAAATGAACAACTGATGCTCATAAATATTTATTCAATGCTTGCTATATGTGAGATATTAATTTTGACCTCTGATCATTTTACTTAATGAGAGTTAGTTTAAAAAATCAGTCCAGCCTTTTTGCTGTACTTAACACCGATAGTATTTCTATTTACTTGTGGAATGTAAAGAATTACTATGCCTGTTGTCTTGAGACATGACTTGGTCCCTTATTCTGACCAGTGAACGGGGGGGGAAGTGATGCATGTCTTCCAGGATGATGGCTTATATCCCCCACATCCTCATGCCCCCTTGCAGCAAACCTTGAAGCTCTAGCTGAGGAAGCGGTGTCATACGTGGGGAGCGCCTGTCATCTGAGTCTCGGGTTGAACTTCCTTGTCAACTGCTCTGGGCATATCTTTCTTGACCGACACATGTTCCCTGCAAGGAACGGGAACGTGTTATCCTGAGCTTCATAATCACTGACCGTGGCCCCTCTACCCACTGGTGATGAGGGCCATGCCTTTTCCCAGGACTCTGCTGAATACTTTGTGAGTGAGGGAAAATAGAGCCATTTCCCTCCTCCAAGCAGGTTAGACGTGGACATAGGGATAAGAAATGGGGTAAGATTAAGAAGATAAAGAAAAAAAGAAGTGCACCGAGTTCTTTGAGCAACAACTACTGAGTGACTACTGAGGAGTCTTCAAGGAAGAGAGCCACACCTTCTGTAAGACAAGCGGGAGTGACACGCTCGAGCTGAGCCCTTAGTGTACCAAGGGACTGAAATGAAGAGATCACTTATGGCAAATATTTTAAGGTGTGCCTGTTCTCTAGACTTGCTGGAGCACATTATCCTAATTTGGAAGAAGGCGAATGAGTCAGTAAACCAATTATTAAGCAGGTTTTTCCTTTCATATTTCTCTGTTTTATTTCTGCAGAAGTCCCAGAAGATAGTAGCTTAGTTAAAGAAACAATTTTTGTTTTTACATCAGAATGTCATCTCCAACAAAAGTAACAAAAAACTTATTTTGTTTATAACTTTCCTTACATTTAATCAATTATCATTTTTATTGTAGCAATATTAGATAAACGACTTCCTTTTAAGATAGTCATTATGGTTTAAGAATTTAATTGAGCTAAATTAAATAGTAGTCTTTTTAACCACATGTAGTAAGCTCCTTTTGAAAATAATTTGGGGGAGGGGAGAAATTCGATATAACTGGTAATAACTGGAAGTAAGAGTGAGCATCTATTGAAGACAGAATTTTAGGGAAACTGCATGATGTTTAAACTTGTGATTTCCAGGATTATTTGTCATCACCATTTCTCCATATTGACTGACCAAATGAAGCTTCAGCTGCTTTCAAAGTTTTTCAGTGAGATTTTTCTCAAACTAACCCCGTTAGAGTAGTTCTTTGGAAACTTCATGTTCCTAGAAATCAAAAACAAAATTGACATTTTAAATTTTACTTTTCTTAGACTCAAAATTCATGCAATTAGGAATAAAAAGGGTGAAATCACAACAGATCCTGCAGAAATCCAGAAGATCATCAATACCTACTTTGAGAACCTTTATTCTAACAAGATCAAAAACGCAGAAGAAATAGACAGATTCCTAGATACATATGAATTGCCAAAACTGGATCAAGAAGATATAAAAATTCTAAAGAGCCCAATATCAGCCCTTGAAATTAAAAAAGTAATTAAAAACCTACCAACAAAGAAAAGCCCAGTCCTGATGGATTCACTGCTGAGTTCTACAAGACATTTAGAGAATGCCATTACTTCTCAGACTTTTTAATGAAATTGAAAGAGAAACAATACTCCTAAATTCATTCCTGGAAGCAAGCATTACCCCGATACCAAAACCAGAGAAGGATCCAACCAAAAAAGAGAACTACAGGCCAATCTCATTAATGAACATAGATGCAAAAATCCTCAATAAAATACTGGCAAACAGAATGAAACAAATCATCAAGATTATATACTATGACCAAGCAGGATTCATCCCAGGGATCCAGAGATGGTTCGGCATACCCAAATCAATAAATGCGATACACCATATTAACAGAGCCAGGGCAAAAAACCATATGATCATCTCAATAGATGCAAAAAAAGCATTTGATAAAGTCCAACACCCATTCATGATTAAAAAAAAAAACCTGCAGAAAATTGGAATAGATGGTCCTTATCTCCATCTAATAAATGCCATCTAGGACAAACCAACAGCCAACATCATACTAAATGATCAAAAACTGAAAGCTTTCAATCTAAAATCTGGAACAAGACAAGGATGTCCACTCTCACTACTCTTATTCAATAGAGTTCCAGAAACAGTAGCCAGAGCAATTAGACAGGAGAAAGAAATAAAGGGAAAAAGGATAGGAAAAGAAGAAATTAAATTATCATTATTTGCAGATGACATGATACTCTGTATAGACCCCAAAACCTCCACCAATAGACTTCTAGATGTAATAACCAGATTCAGCAGTGTAACTGGGTACAAAGTTAACACTCAAAAATGAATAGCATTCCTGTACAAAAATATCAGACTCACTGAGAGAAAAAATAGGGAAATAAGACCTTTCACAATAGCACCCCAAAAAATGAAGTACCTAGGAATCAATCTAATGAAGGAAGTAAAAGATCTGTACATTGAAAACTACAGTATTTTAAAAAAGGAGATTGAGGAAGATATCAGAAAATGGAAAGTTATCCCTTGTTCTTGGGTAAGAAGAACCAATATTGTGCAAATGGCCATACCTCCAAAATTGTTATACAGATTTAATGCAATCCCAATTAAAATACCAATAGCATACCTCACAAAATTAGAGAAGACAATCCTAAAATTCATTTGGAACCAAAAGAAACCTAGAATACCAAAAGCAGTTCTGTGCAACAAAAGCAAAGCAGGGACAATCACAATCCCTGACCTGAAATTATATTATAATGCTACTGTAATAAAAGCAGCATGGTACTGGAAAAAAAAAAACAGACCAGGGGACCAGTAGAAGAGACTAGAAGTTGCAGGTACAAGTCCAAACACTCTCAGTCACCTTATCTTTGACAAAGGGGCCAAACACCCTCACTGGAAGAAAGAGCGCCTCTTTAACAAACATTGCTGGAAAAAACTGGCTCTCCAAATCCTGAAGATTAAAACTAGACCCATATTTTTCCCCATGAAGCTAAAATCAAAGTGGATCAAAGATCTAAATATTAAAACAGAAACACTAAGTCTTTTGGGAGACAGAATATGTAGAACTCTTGAATACATAGGTGTAGGCAAAGACTTGACAAACAAAGCCCAAATTGCCCAGGAACTATCACAAAGAATCAACAACTGGGACCTGATCTTATTAAAAAGCTTTTGCACAGCAAAAGAAATCACCAACAGAGCAAGGAGACAACCTACAGAGTGGGAAAAAATTTTTTGCCAGCTATTCCTCAAAAAAATCAGACCCCCCCAAATGTAAAGACCCAATCCAAAAATGGGCAGCTGAAATGTATAGACCCTTCTCAGATGAAGAAGTAGAAATAGCAAATAAACATATGAAAAAATGTTCATCACTGGTCCTTTGAGAGATGCAAATTAAAACAACACTGAAATTCCAACTCACTCCACAAAGAATGGCTATTATCAACAAATCAGCCAATAACAAATGCTGGAGGGGCTGTGGAGAAAAAGGAACCCTTCTCCACTGTTGATGTGAGTGTAGACTGGTGCAACCACTATGGAAATAAGTGTGGAGATTTCTCAGAAAACTACAACTAGAGATTTCATTTGAGCCAGCTATTCCCCTTCTTAGTATCTTCCCAAAGGAATCAAAAGCATCAAACCGCAGCAATATATGCACACACATGTTTCTAGCAGCACAGTTTGCAATAGCTAAATCTTGGAAACAGCCCAGATGCTCATCAACAGTGGAATGGATAAAGAAAATGTGTTTTTTTTTAATACAATGGAGTACTGCTGTGTCATGAAGAATGATAAGCTTGAGATATTTCTAGGTAAATGGATGCATCTTGAGACCATACTCTTAAGTGAAATAAATCAGACACATATGTTTAAATACCACATTGTTTCTGTGGTGTGAGAAACTGAAAGTGTAAATAAAGACTAAAATGTATCATATAGGGAAAGGAAAGAAATTATTCAAATGGAAAAGGAAACGAGAGAGGGGGAGGGGGAAAGGAACAGAGGGATAAGAGAAATAAAGAATAGAAGGAAAAAGGTGGAAACAAAGCTTGTGTAAATAAGGAGAGAGGGGGGTGAAGGGAGTGGAGGGAAACAAGAAAAAAAGAAGCAGCAAGATATATCATATACAGGTACAAATGTCCTATATGAATGTTATAACTGTGTGTATCTAAAATGTACCCTTGAAATAAAATTTTAAAAAATAAAGTTTACTTTTCTTAAATTATGAAGAAGAGAATGGTAATTTTTAAAGTGTGGTTTGCTTTTTCTCATTCCTTTGAAAACCAAGTTTTTACATTCTAACTTAATTCTGAGGGGACTGAAAGTTTAATATTTTGCAAGATCTCTCATCTTTCTTTTTCTCTTCTTTCCCTTCTCTTCTCTCCACCCTCTCTCTTCTCTTCCATAGTATGAAATCAGTATCTTGAATGGAATGTATTATTTCCATGGTACAATAAGTTATTAATGAAGTAACTGTAAATTTTAAATTATGAAGACCTCCCAACACACACAGAGATTCAATGGTAGTGAATGTCTGGGTTTAGAGATGATCTTGACCCAGATTGACCAGCGTCCTGGCCCAGGACAGGAAGAAGTGTGCACTGGGAGGATGGATGGAAGCTACATTACATAAAACAAATACTAGAACCCTGTGATGTTTGCCATACAGCCCCACTTCTGTAGCCAAGTTCTTCATCAGCTTAATTTCAAACTAACATGAATTTTCCTTACATGAGCAAATTTTCTCAGAAAATACATACAGCAACCAATTCCAATCTGGCTATAAAACAGGAGTGCCAATGAAGGCATAAAAGGGCTAAGTTTTTTAATGCAAGTTTTTTTTTCTTTTCTCTACAAAAGAAACATACATTTAGTTATTTCTTTATTTAAAGACATGCCCGCCCACAAACATCTGAGAAACATCTGTAGACAAAATGCCAAAATGCATAGTCGAATTTTGACTCACACCTCACCACCCACCAAGACCCCTGTCAACTCACAATAAACACCTTTCTAGCATCCGCCCCAGAGAAAGAAACGCCACATTACCCAAAGGTCAGAGCAAACAGATGTCACTTATTGCAGACCCTAATCATATCCATATCCAACCCTTAGGAGGCCTGCAGTGAAAACCGACTTCTGGAGTAGGGGTTCTTCCCATTGGAGATGCTCGTTCCTCTGTCTTCCCTTCTGAGCTTGAGCAAGAAAGGTTTCTGGAGGGCCTGTCTCTGGAGGCTATCCCACGTCCTGCCAGCAGAACCCGCGATTGAGCACTAGGGTCAAGGAAGCAGCAGGGAATTCTTCCTGATTGGCCCACATCTTAGCAGCCTTCCAATGCTTCTCATTCTGACAGGCTTACAAGACTCACCCAAAAGCCGGTGGCTGCACCAACTCCCTGGATGTCTGTGAAAGACACTGGACCATTCTTCTCTGTTTTCATTACGCTTTGAACAGACAGATTTCTGTTCCTCCTTTTGTAGCCCTCATAATGTTAAAAAGCATCATTTTACATCTCTGTCCTGTAAGAGACAGCTTTTCTCTTATGGGAGGGAGGAAGGGAGGAAGGAAGGAAGAAAGGAAGGCAGGGAGGGAGGAAGGAAAGGATAAAAGACATGGGATTTGTATGAAGAGGTTTAACAGGCAATATTGGGACTTCAATTCAGTGTTGTTTTTTTTAACAGACAAAGAAAAATGTGTATATGGGGGATACTACCCTCCTATAAAAATGAAGGAAAGCTTGCCATTTTCGACAATTTGGATGAGCCTGGAAGACATTATGCTCAGTGAAATAGGCTAGCACAGAGAGACGAATGCTTCATAATACCTGTGGAATCTAAGGAAGCCAATATCATAGGGGCAGAATGGTGGTGCCAGGGAGCGTAGGGTGGGGAAATAGGGAAATGTTAAAACACTGAAACTTTCAACCATAAAACGAATACATTCTGGGAACCTAAAACTTACTGTAGTGACTACAGTTAACAATAATATTTTGAAAACTTGAAGTTTGTTGAGAGGGTAAATCTTAAGTGTTTTCACTGCAACACACGCTTTCACACAAGATAATTGTGTAGAGTGGTGGATATTAATTAATTCGACTGTGGTAATCATTTCCCAATAAATACATATCTCAAAACAACGTGTTGTATACTTTATATATAATTTTTATTTGCCAATTGTACCTCAATAAAGCTAGAAAAATAAGAAATTTAAATAAAAAACATTGAAGACATAGCAATTTTCAATTCCACTCAGCCTCAGATGCACACAGATAGAAGTATGAAATACCTGGAGCCTAAAGGTGCAGCTTTACCCAGCTCTTGACATAAACCAGCCCCATGTGCCAGAGAATCAGGAGCTCCTTTCTCCCAGTAATGGGATCTGGAGGTAGTTTTGTTGTCATAAGCCTGGTACCTACTGACCCTGGAGTGGTTCCGTATGCTCCTTGAAATCTTCTGTCCTTATGACTGAGCATCTATTTCCTGTGTGTTTGTGTACTAGTGTTTTCCCACTTGAACTGGAACTCTCCTCTGACACTTTGACCACGTATTCTAGCCAATTTTTACCTTCTTACTTTCCCTGAAGCCTGAATCTTGCTCTCTGGCTGGACTGTGCTCCAGTAACGCCAGCAATCAGCTCTGCCTATAAGCTATTGTTGCCAGGTACTCCTTTTCTATTACTAGTAATTCTCACCAAAAAAATCTATTCACGGTAAAAGCACTGTCCCTTTGGACAGACGTATCACAAGTCAGAATCAGAGGTATTTAATGCTTTAACCAAATTTGAAGAGCTAAAAAGCAGAAGAGGCAGGTGTCTCTCATTCCAGAACCTGGCACCCCCTACCCCATTCATTTCCTCTTTTCTGGAGCTTTGACACATCCAGACCCCTCCTTAAGGGCTCCTGCTTCCAGAGACACCAGGGGCGTGGCCTCAGCCCTCCCAGGACCCTTAGCTCTCAGCATCAGAGCTGACTGGACCTGCGATGAGAGCTACTGAAGAAGCACTCTCACTCCCCTGTCCCAGCTCCACCCAGGTGAGTCCTACTTTCTTTTGCAGACAGTAAGACTTACTTTTAGATGACATAATGTTGCAATGGCAGTCCCGCAAAGTTTTGGAATCATCCCAAAGGCTTCTTTAAATATATATTTTTTTGTGATATGAGAAAAGACAGATGTACAAAAACTCAGGTTTACAGAAATGCTTTTTCATACAAACATAGCTACCAAGAAACCTCATGACACTAGTGGTGATTTTTAAGGGGTCCAATTTCATTTGAGTTTATCACTAGACTTTACATAAATGAAATTTAATATCCCTAAGAGCTTGAAAATTTTATATTATTGCAACTATTTTTGCTGTAAATTGAATTATCCCACAGAGAAATACTGAGTCTTCTTGCTTTCTTTCCCCCCCTGCTCTCTGAATCTTTTAAACAAAATTTATAAAATAAATAGAAAAATAAATAGTCGTCTGTGTACAAAGTAGTGATGTTGACATACATGTGCATTTTTAAAATACTCTTTGGTAGCTTCTGTATCTGTATGTGTGCGTTTGTGTGTGTGAGGGCACTGGGGATTGAACCCAGGCTCTTCTCACTGAGCTGTATCCCTAGTCCTTAAATTATTTTTTTGAGACAGAGTCTTGCTAAGTCACTAAATTACCCAAGCTGGGCTTGAACTTGTGATCTTCCTGCCTCTGTCTCCCAGACTGTGGGGATTACAGTCATGTACCATATGCCTGGTTGGAGTCTATGTTTTTATGACTCAAACCAAGTTCTTCAGATGTTTGTTTATAACTTAGAAAAATGAGATATATCTTTTCTGAATAATAGACTTCTTAAAAGAACTGATAAAACATCTTGTTTGTCCATACATTTCATCTCCACATCCCTATTTAAAAATTATTTTTAAGTTTTCCAGAATCTCTCTTCCTTTTGTATGGTATTTTCTAGGTCTTTTATATGGAAGACTTTTATAGTTTGTAGGTAACATATAAGTTACGAAATGCTAGTGGCTATTAACAAATCACCTCCTCCAATATATAATGGTTCAAATACAATCGAAATTTATTTCTTACATAAATTCAAGAATACAAGTGTCTGATTGGAAGATGTCTTTTTTCAAGTGGTAAAACAAGCTCTCAGACTCTTTCCTTTCTGTTCCTCTGTCACATTTAACATGTTCAAAGTGTCCATTTATAATTTATCGCAAGTCAGTGGAAGACTAAATAGCACACAGAAAGATTCTGCATGGAGGATTTTATGAGCCAGTCTTGAAAATATTAAACATTACTTCTGTTTACCTTGCAATATGTGAAACTCAGTCATATAAACAATATCTGAAGAGGCTAGAAAATAAAGTCTAACTTTGATTTCAGGAGGAAGAAGAAATGGATTTAATGATCCTACAAGATGGGTTCAAAACCAGATAGGCCCAAGTTCAAATTCTAGCTCTACGATGAGTTCTTGTATGTCTCTTCACACATCTTTAAAAGATGGGCAAAAGACCTGAATAGACATTCTCAAAGTAGACATACAATGACCAACAGGTATATGAAAAAAATGTGCAACATCACAAATCATTAGGAAAATGCAAATGAAAACTACCTATGATATGAGGTTATATCATAAGTATATCATAAGTATGATACAAGCTCATACCTATTTCAGTGATTGTTTTCAAAAAGTTGCAAGTTAAATTTTGGTGAGGCTGTGGAGATAAAGAAAGCCTTGCACACTATTGGTGGGAACGTAAATTAGTACAGCCATTGTGGTAAAGAATATGGAAGCTCCTGAAGAAATTAAAAATACACACTCAAATACCTCATCTTTGACAAAGGAGCCAGACACCCTCACTGGAAGAAAGATAGCCTCTTTAACAAATGGTGCTGGAAAAATTGGCTTTCCACATGCCAAAAACTAAAACTAGATCCAAGTCTCTCACCATGTACTAAACTCAAATCAAAGTGGATCAAAGATCTAAACATTAAAACAGAAAAACTAAATCTACTGGAGAATAAAATAGGAAGAATGCTTGAAGACATAGGGGTAGGGAAAAAATTTATGAACATTAACCAAACAGCACAGGAAACAACACGAAGAATCAGTGCTTGGGACCACATGCTATTAAAAAGCTTTTGCATAGCAAAAGAAATCACAAATAGACCAGGGCAAAAACCCACAAACTGGGAAAAAATTTTTACTAGCTATCCATCAGACAAAGGTCTAACATCTAGAATATACGAAGAACTCAAAAAAAATTAAACCTCCCAAATTCAAAGACCCAATCCAAAAATGGGCATCTGAAATGAATAAACATTTCTCAGATGAAGAAATTAAAAAGGCAAATAAATATATAAAAAAGAGTTCTACATCACTAGTAATTTGAGAGATGCAAATCAAAACAACATTAAGATTCCATCTCACTCCAGAAAGAACCGCATGAAAAAATCAACCAATAACAAATGCTGGCGGGGCTCTGGGGAAAAAGGAACCCTCCTCCATTGTTGGCGGGAATGTAGACTGGTCCAGCCACTATGTAAATCAATATGGAGATTTCTCAAACAATTAGAACTAGAGGTTCCATTTGATCCAGCTATTCCCCTACTGGAGATCTTCCCAGAAGAACTGGAATCCTCATATCACAGGGATGTATGCACAACCATGTTTATAGCAACACAATTTGTAATAGCTAAGTCTTGGAAACAGCCTAAATGCCCAACAACCAATGAATGGCTAAAGAAAATGTGGTTTTTCTACACAATAGAGTACTACACTGCCATAAAAAAGGATAAACTGGAGTCATTTGTGTGTAAATGGATGTTCCTTGAGAACATACTATTAAGTGAAATAAATCAGACACTCATGAGTACACATCGAATTGTTTCTCTGATATGAGAAACCATGGCTGTAAAAAAGGACGAAGAGGTGTAATAGATATAAAAGGAAGATAATATTCAAAGGAGAGGAGCACTGGATGGAGGGGGGGGAGAAGCAGGAAGGGAAAAGAGGGATAGAAAAAGGAAAGAGAATTCATGGAGAAATGTGAATGAACCTGCTGTAAATAGGGATGAAGGGAATAGAGGGGAGGGGTGGGGAAGAGGAGGGAGAATCAAGATAACCATTATATGTATGTTGTACCAATACGTGTTCTTGGTTAAAAAATAAAAAAAAAAAGAAATTAAAAATAGAACTATCATGTGCTCTAGCAATCTCACTTCAAGGGCAATGAAGCCAGGATGTCAAGAAGGTAGCCCCCTGTATTCCCGTGTTCACTGCAGCATTATTCACAACAGGAAACATATGTGTCTTAGTTACTTTTCTCGTTGTTGAGACAAAATACCCGACACCCAAAGTTAAAGGAAGAGAGGCTTATTTGGTTTCCAGTCTATAAAGGTTTCAGTCCATTATTGGCTGGCTCCAAGGCAGAGTGGCCTGGCAGAGGGTTGCCACAGACCAGAAAGAGTTCATGGCACACAGAAGGCAGGAAGGCAGCAAAACAGTGAAGTAGCGAGGAAAGGAAGTAACCAGCAGCAATCGTGACTGCAGTCCTCCCTCTCTCCCTTATGTTCTACCCAGACTACCTGCCTTTAGCTCAGGTAGCACACACACCCAAGGTGCAGCAGCCTTAATCCCAGCGTCGCGCTGTGAATCAATCCCAGCACCACATCCTTGATCCCAGCATCACACACTCTAGGTCCAGACAGCTCTGAAAAGCCCCATGTATGACTGCATGAGGCTTTGGCGGGACATCTAGATTCAGGCCATAACAATATGGAATCGACCTAAGTGCCCATGATCAGATGAATGGATTTTTAAAATGTGATATGCATATATACAATAAAATAGTATTTAGCCTCAAAAAATAAGAGAATCTCATAATTTGCAACAACATGGATGAACCGGGGGGCATTCTGCTAAATGAAGTAAGTCAGAAACAAAAAGACAAATGCTGCATGGTTTCACTTAGATGTGGAGTCTGAAAAGTTGGACACAGAGAAGCACCGAGTAGAATGCCAGTTACCAGAGACCAGAAGCAGGGAAGGCTGGGGAGATGTTGGTCAAAGCCTACAAAATTTTGGACAAGAGAAGTAAGTTCAAGAGATACATTGTACAGCAGATGCCCACAGTTAATAATAATGTATACTTGAAAAGTGTTATCAATGTGGATTTTAAATGTTCTCTCCACAAAAAAAGGTTATGTGAGGTTATGGTTATGTTAATCAGCTTGATATAATCATTTTATAATGTATACATATATCAAAACATCTCATTATACACTACGTATGTATTTCTTATTTGTAAACTATACCTTAACAAAGCTAGAGGAGATGAAAACTAAACATCACAAATTGGTAATATGTCTTCTAAAACTTCTCCATGCTTTAATTCTTCCCTAACAAAATTTTACATAGTACAGGGAAAAGCTGACTTCTTTTAAAATTCACAATATTTGGTTTGGTGAATTGAAAGAATTCGGAGGAAATAAAAATGACAGTCTTAAATGTTTCATATGTTCTTTGGCCTATTAGTCTGGTTTTCAATCTGCAGATATGATAATTAACTTTATAAAGTCTTATAAATAAATGAATGTGACACTGGAAAAATACAAGGAGGGGAGAGAAGGGAATTGAAATGTGTTATGTACATGTACCAAACCCCTACAGTGAATGTAATAATTATGTACTGCAAACGTCTACTAATAAAAGTAAAAAAACATTTTAAAAACCTTAAAAAAGCCTAATTTAGTTCAACTATAATGATGGCTTTCAAATCTTGTGAACACAGTAATGAGCTAAACTCTTAAAATTCTCTTCAAAAGTCAAAAGCTTGCCAGTCTTACGTGTAAGTCTTCATGGATAATCTAGATTCAGAAAGGCATTTTGCCATTTCAAAATCAAAAATCACTCTATTACCAAAGTCTTAGCACAAATGAAAAGATCAGGATTATTTTTGATAGACCGTGGAAATCATAAATGTACATTCACCTCTTTTTGGTTTCCCTGGATATATTTTATCCTTTTTGTGCCTTATTTATTTATTTAATTTTTTTGGGTACCAGCAACAGTGGAAGCGCGCCAGAACTGAACTCAGCCGCTTCCTCGGGAATGTTGTCCAGTTGCTAATTTCACTACCGGAACTGTGTTCCCTTGCGTGCTGGCCTATTTCCATGAATGCCTCCACTGGAATAAAGGATCTGACAGTTCTGTGGGTAATGGTAAACATATGTAGCCAATGCCGTTCAATTCTTGCAGAGCCAAAAAGCATTAGTAGGTATTTCAGTTGCTGGCAACAAAAACATCAGGAACTTGATCAAGCATCAGAACCCAGAGAATACTGCACATGGATGATTTTAATGCACAGTGAGAGTCTTCCTTCTTTTTTTCAATCATTGACTAATTATAAATGAAAGTTAGGCTATTATTACAACTCCAAACTTTAAAGCTACAGGGGGAAAAAGCTGGGTTGAAGAGGAAAGAACATTTCAACTTGTTTATTTTGGATAATATTCCCATTTCAAGTTAAGCCTTTTGATTCTTTAAGTGTACAAGAGAACTTTGGCTTCCCTGAGTACACAAGGGAAAAATTACATATCATGATGTCATTGCCTTGTAGATTTCTCATATGACCGAGTTCATTAGTCATGCTGTCAATGTCAAGGAGATATAGAAGAAAACATTTTAAAGAAACATGTTATCTTATGTAAGAATAAGTAATATGGAGGTATTTGTTTAATATTGTTTCCTAAATTCCAGTAAAATTTCAGAAAGCTATCTTAAAATGTAGAATGATCGTCCCAGCATTTCTACTATATCACCAGTTTGATAACAGTATTACTATGTAATGGTAAATAAGAACAAAATTAAGGCACTATCTTATGTGAATTATAATTTTGATGTATTTGTTTTATTTCTCTAATATTTTGATGATTACAGGGAAACATTTTTATCCAATACTGCAAATGATAATTTACCAGGGTTCTTGTCTGTGATGCTAAATTGATATAGGTGTCCTTGCCTCTTGCCCATTTCTTCAAGCCAATTCAGCTTAGCAGCTGCCTTCTTATTTACCTGGAAAGCCATCCAACATCCCTTACTTTCTGTTTTGATTTCCTGCCCTCTGGGTGATTACAGTTCCCTTCTAATGTAACAGGACCTCCCTAGTTCAATGTTTCTAAGATGGAGTAGAGTGATTCAGCTCCTAAGTAGAGAATTTTCTTCCCAGCCTCAGAACAAAAGCTGAGGAACCAACGACACAAACTCAGAGCAGAGAAAATTGGAGATATTTTTAGATTAAGAATTCTACTTGACTGCAGGGTAATATAGAACCAAAATGTTCAACTGGCTTCATGTTCTGGAAGGCCAGCTGAATGTAAATAATTGTAGGATGTTGGATAGCATCCCTGGCCTCCCAACCACTGGATGACCGTTGTGCCATCATCCAAGTTGTAACCACCAAAAACATCTCAAGATGTTGTCATATGTCCCTGGAAGATGGGTAGTAAAATTGGCCCTAGTTGAGAATGGCTGAGATAGACAAATATTTATCTGGCTTTTTTGAGATCCAAGTGACTAGGTGCTCATCTTTTACTCTAACAATAGTGATCTAAACTGTAGGAATAGTGGCTGGGCTGCTTGATGTTGGGAAAGAAAGACAGAGTTATACAGGATGGGGCCACTCACAAAACACACACACACACACACACACAAGCAAACAATCCATAAACTGTTATACTTCCTTTTAGGGAACTAAGTGACAATACCATAAATGGGTTTCCTAGAGTAGAAGCACCCTGGCAATAACCTGAGAGCGTCAGTCTAACTATAACACGCTACATCTCTCTATAGGTATCAGCAGACAGATACAGATCTATGTAGACAAACATAAATAGACTCACAGCATCATCTCAGACATGGCACTAAGCAATTCCTCAGCCACCGTGTGAGAAAAGATGGTCAGGCATTCCATTTATTCTCATTTCGCAGGTGAGGAAACGATGGTTCCAACAGTTTAGGTGATTTCTTTCAAATTAGATAAGAGCAGTCTGCATCAAATCCATACCTCCACCCCACACACCTGGGTACAGGGGACTGAACCCAGGGCCTTCGCATTGAGCTGCATCCCTAGACTTTTGTTTTGTTTTGTTTTGTTTTGTTTTGTTTTTACAGAGTCTTTCTGAGTTCCCAAGTTTCCCAGCCTGCGTTGGATTTTGTTATCCTTCTGCTCAGCCTCCCAGAATAGTTGGTTTACGGGAGTGTGTCACCATTACTGGCATCACAGCTCTTCCTGCCTCCTTTAAACATGAAAGATAAATAGTGACAGGTGACACATGCTTATGCCATAAAAATATCTAGTAATTTGTCCCCTGAGCAGAGGAAGGTATCTCCTTCCGGGCCAGAGGAGAAGACTCCACTGCACTGACAGCTGAGATGATCAGTTATTATATTACGGCTCCCTGGAGCTCGTGCAGAATATTGGGCTCTGGCAGCATGTTCGCACTAAGAATAAAAAAAATGATATTCAATTCTATCCCCCTTTAACATCCAGAATTTGGATCTAGTTTGAAGGAAAAGAATCATTTACTGTGGCTGTGACAATGCTTTAAACAACTTCTTGAACTCATTTAGCTGCCACTGCCCTGGATTCTATTGTTTTCTTTTTGACATCATCAGACTTTGATCAAAGCGTTCACAAAAATTAGAAATACAAAGAGCAGGCATGCTGTGCATCAACTGCTAGTAGAGAGAGGATTAAAAAAATGGCAGAGTTCATCACAGGCTGGGACGAACCAAGCCAGCAGTTGCAAATACAGCGAAACTAAATAATCTGAGATCCTTTTGCGTTACCCATTATGAAAATGAAACCGGATGCACATTAGATTAATAAGCACTCTCTGAGAAACAGGGTAACCCAGGGAAGAACACACATGCCAGATCAAATACTGTTCTTTAAAATAAGCATATAATAGGGGCTGGGGATTTAGCTCAGTGGTTACAGTGCTTGCCTTGCAAGCACAAAGCCCTGAGTTCAATTCCCGGCACCAAAAAAAAAAAAAAAAAAAAAAAAGCATATAATAAACATAAATGACAAAATAAGGAATAAACTTTTTCATGAGGTCTGGAATGATTTCAGTTGAATCATACTCTCTCATTATAATCAAGTAATGTCATATGATCTCATTTGTAGAGGTTTTTAAAATATAATGCTTTAATAAAAATTATTATTCTGTTTAAAAAGCAGCACAGAAAAGAAAGTAGAAACCATCAATAATCTTCATCTCCAAGGAATTACACTCCTAATTTTGGAATATTTTAATCCAGCATGATTACTATACTATTTATCATATATATTTTATTTTAAAATTATATAATATCTGATAGATATACAAACATGTAAGCCATGAAATATAATAATAAAATGATGCACATGAACCTATGAGTCACTCCAAGATGTGGCAAATTATAACTTGGAATTTCATTTGTGTTTTGCCCCTACGTCTCCCTGATTTGCTTCCCAGTCCCAATCCAAGGGAATTCTCTTTGGGGAGTGAGTCAATCTCCCTAAGCGCATTTTGCAATGTGTGGATGAATATTTGGTGCTCACAGCTTCAGGGGGAGAAGGGGGAGCTGATGGCATCTAGGGACACCATTTACTATCTAACACCACCTAGGACAGTCACAACAAGGAATTATCTATTCCAAAATATCGAGAGTGCTGAGGTCGATAAACTCTGTAAGTGCTGGATTTATCACGCCTGTGCCAAAAAGTTAGTTTCGTCATATATATGATCTTCTAAAATATATGTTCTGTTTCACTGGTTTTGGAGTTCTATAAGAATATTATCCAACAGTGATTTACTTTTTTTTCTCAAAAGTTTATTTCTACTATTCATTTATGATTTTGCCAATTCATTTTCACTAATGTGTACTATTTCATTGTGTAAATAGGTCAACTTTATTATACTATTGTCAATGAATATTTTGTTCATTTATTCTTTTACTATTATTAACAGTGCTACCAAGAACATTTTCATACAAATCTACCAGAACCCTGAAAAGATTCAGTGTACATGTAGAATTAAAAGTGCTAGCTTGTAGAGAATATGAGCCTTCAGATTCAAAGAATAGTGCAACTTACAAAACGAGTGTACCAATGTACATGTTCACAAGCAAGATATGAGGTTCTACCTTAACCTGCATTTTTTCCAGCATTCAGTATTTGCTACTATTTGCCCATCTAGTGGTTATCAATATGGTCTTAATTTGGATTTCCTGAATTACTAGCAAGGTTTTATATCTTTTTTAATGTTTATTCACCATTCATGTTTCTTCTTCCCTGAGGATCTTGCTTTTCTCTGAAGTTTACTAGTGCTCTCAATCTTATTTGTTGGATGAAAAGTCTTCCCCATTTGCTTATGACATTTCTTTTATTGTATAATATATTCTTCTACATACTACAGTCTGTTTCAAAGTTACCCATTTTGTTTCATTGATCTGTCAATTCTTTGCCAATATCATGTGGTTTTAATCACCAGAATTCTATATTATATTTTACTGGTAGTGTGCGTCTGACTTCAATATTCCCTTTGTTCAAGATTTTATAGGCCATTCTTATCTTTATTTTTATTACCTTTCTCAATGTTAGAATCTTTTCTGTTATGCTAAAAAAGGTTTAAATTTTGATTGGCAAACGAGTAATTTATTTTTAATACTTAGGCTCCTTGTTCAGAAACAGGACATGTCTTTCTCTTCTTTGAGATTACTTTCATGGTTTATTTAACAAAACTCGCACTTTTTTGTATTTTACAACTTATTTCATGCTTTGCATTACTGTTGCAGATGAAATTTTCTGGTTGGTTATCGATTGCCAAAAGAAAAGTTACTTTGGATATTCATCCCGTGGTTCACCATTTTGCTGACTTATCTTCCTTAAGAGTTTTTAGTTGTGTCTCTAGTTCTAGAACTAAAATAATTTCACACACACAATAATTTTCTCTTATCTTTAGTCACACCTCCCATTGCACACTGGAGTCTTACTGCCTTAGTCAGAACCTCAAAATCAATAATAAAAATGACAATACAGTACTGAAAAGATTCTTCTTTGTGAGTTTCTTGGGTACAAGAAACTCGTATTTTGACATTAATACGACACTGGGTGCAGGTTCAATGCAGATACCTTTCTAATCATGCTGCTTCTTCTAGTCCATTCCTACTTTTCCAATTAGGAATAGATGCAGAGCGTTATGAAGTACTTTTTCCACATGGGTTACATTGATAAATCTTAAAGAACTAAGTGTCTCACAGCCCTATGTCAAGTAGGGCAAAACAGTTGATACCAGATATGCTTATTTTCAGTCCACTGAAAGTTGCTCAGATCACTGTGGAAACTCCACGCAGTGCGTGCATGCTCCGCTTTTCTGGCTCAGCGTTAACACATCCTTGTGACTTTCCAATATTGACCTTGGCTAGTAAGTATCCAGGTCACTCTCCTCCCAAGCTACCTCTTAATTTCATGACTCTGTTGCTGTCTTCCAGGACTAATCCTGCACAGCTATGGTTTCGAAACTCTGTAGCCAGAAATAACATGATGCAACAGTCCAGAATGACTCAAAGAGGGAACAAAAGCAAAGATTTTAAAATGATTTCTGTACCATTGTTTCAGTTTGAAGTGCTCAGTATATCTAGTTCAGTTAATCTGCCATTCACTTCTATTTTTTGAAGAAAAAAAAAAGATGCAATATGCAGTCAGGTTTTCCATTGTACTCTGTAATGCAGACATATTATGTAAACTCTGTGTGTACTTCTTAGCCAAGTTTTAATCCATGTAACAATCTTCTTATGTCTATCCCAAGCTGAATTACAGGGGGAAAACGTCCCTGTTATATTAAATACATTAGCAGCTTATTGTTACCTATCTGTGATAACTTCTCTTCGTTTGGCTGATTATTTTTAAATAAAACATAATTTTCTTTGCAACATTCTTTCTGCAAAATTCAACCTAATTTTGTATATTGTGTGAGTCTCTAAATTTCTTCTCTGAGTGAGTGACAATATTTTCCAGGCTTTTAGAAATATACTACATAGGTATGATGATAACTTTATGCAAATTTCTTTCCAGTTTTGTATACCCACACTAGGTTTGTTCATTAATTTTAAATTTCCTACAGCCTCAGACCATGAACTAGATGTTCAAAAGTGATATTTTCATTTTGTGTTTTGGCATTTAGAAGGAAATTTTCACTTATTTACAATCTTCTAGCCTCCCTCTCAAAAAATTATTACTATCCTTCCTCGTTCTTCATTTCCCCATCTTCTCTCTCTCTCTCTCTCTCTCTCCTCTTTTTCTCTCTCTTGCATGTACTACAACTATTTCCAAGCCTCCTCGACCCGTTGTGACTCCAAGACATTTCAGACAGCAGCTGAAAATACATCACATAAGAAATTCTAGAAAGGCTTGGAGTCAGACTGCCAATTGCAAATCCCGGCTCCATCATTTGTTACTGTTGCATAATCGTTGTGTGCCTCATTTTTTGTAAAATATAATAGAGTATTGATTTTTTTAATGTTTCTAATAATAGCTTCCCTTAAGCAATTTTTGAGTATTAAATTGAATCACATGAAGCTTTCAGAACATTGGTTAATAAGTGCTGTTTACAGCCGTGTCATGGTGCATACCTGTAATCACAGCATGTGGGAGGCTGAGGCAGGAGAATCTCTGCAGGTTAGAGGCCTGCTTGGGCTATGTAATGAGACCCTGTCTCAAAAAAAAAGTGCTGTTTGTTTGTATTATCATTTATTATTTAAACAAATTGTCTTTGAAAAAAAAAAAGGCAAAGTGAACCTCATCCTTTACATGTCTTTAAGATGAGTGCCTAAGACTAGAAAATTATCAAACATGTATCCTAACTGTGACAAAAAAATGAAGTGTTAACAGAAAAATTTTTTGAAACCAGACTTGAGAATGGTGTACATTAAAGCCTATGCCCAGAAAATAGAATATAAGGAATATATTGGAATAAAAAGAATACAAGGTCAAGTTTCAGTTTCAAAAGAGAATATTTCCCAATGATATATTTTGTTTCACGCTCTGCACTTGAAGGAAAAACAACACAGGCATGTTCTTAGCTTACACCTTCTCTGTCATCTATAATGATTCTCATGAGCTATGTGGATGTAAGCTAAGGATGACATTCAGATATATGTAATGGAAACCCAAAGTCTAATAGCTTTGTCATGGAGGGTTTATTTCTCCCGTGTTATGAGAGGCCTGATGATGGACCACCTTGGGCTGGCTCAGGGACTCCGGATTCTTACTTTTGCTCTCCTGTTCGCACACAGCTTTCATCCTCGTGGTTGCATTATGGTTGCTTCACGTCTGCCTTACATTGCAATCCAGGCAGGAAGAAGATTATAGGAGTGTAAGCGTCAGGAGAGCCAAACGCTCCCAAACATACCGACAGACTTCTGCTCACATTTTCTTCCTTTAAGTCAGAGCTCTCTAACATGAACACAC